>JABUQX010100658.1:12500-15000 GCA_015478945.1 Trachelipus rathkii | reverse complement strand
ATTATAATTTATAATATAAATATAATATACTATTTTGCTAAGTAGTTATCATCGATATTGTATATATGCCTAATTTCCTATAAGATGATTATATTAGTACTATATATACTCAAATACATATATTGATACATAAAATTATATGAAAGACATAAATTAAACGTAAACGTCTAAGAGGAATATATACACTTGGAGTAAAATTTAAGACCGTAAACATTACTTAAGTTTAATTAAAATAATTTAAAATTAGCCAATTAATTAGTTACATTCACTCTTAAAAAAAAGAAAGAAAATTTTATAGGGAAATGACAACGAAAACAGAAAAAAAATAAATTTTGCATCTGTTTTCCAAGAGTAAAAAACAAATTAACATTTAAGATGGAAAATTTGGTGGCGTACGACGTTGGGAAAATGGGTATGCACTCCATCTTTCCTTTCAACACCAATAAATTACACTCTTTTCGTTTAAAGTGTCTATTTTAAGATGAACGATAGAATGATCACTCCTTCAACAAAACATAAAATCTAATCTTCTCATATATATATATATATATATATATAATATATATATATATATTATATTATATATTATTATAAATATTATACAAACTATTTTAATTAATGATACTTATTGTTTATATATTGTATATTAAGAACGAAATTTATTTTTTCCGTCTATATATTTAGATATTATATATACAATATATATAGTTCTAGGAGTAATAATTTACTTGCCAAATCAGTCAGTCTATATATATTTTTATATATATATATATTATCCACTATAACTAAATAAGGTGATAAAATAAGTGATATATATACCTATATATATATATATATATAGTATATTAGTATATGTCAATAATATATATCATATGTAATATCCTATATATATATCATACTATTATAATAAATATATATATCGTTGTGATAAGATTCCCTGTGTTGACTGAAAGTTTACATTATCAGTTACATCAGATACATCCACAAATAGAATGCACTTAATACTCATTAGATAATTTTAACCCTTACAAATATTTTGCATTACAATTTTCCCAACGAACTTGGGTTCTTGTAATAAATATATAGCTACTTTAGACCAAGAAATTTTTTTTATTATTTACGGATTATTTCTTTAATTGGCTTAATCTGGGTGTGGGAATTTCTATTAATTTAAGCCTCTTTGTAGGCTAACTGACATTGCATGAAATTTTGATTTTTTCTATGTCTATGGGTTAATCCCAGTGCCAAGATCAGTTTGGACTCTGGTACAAATGCCAAAATTATTATATGTAGTATATATATGATATTAAATAAGTATTATATATATAGTATTTATATAATATATTATTATATGATACCTTATTATTATATTATTACTGTATAATATTAAGGAATAATTCACTTTATTCACAATGTAGCTATTTATACCTTTATTATATGATTTTAGAATCTTATAAATTTACCCTGGTATAACGAATACTTTAGTAGTACTAATTAACCTACTCTATTAAAGATATCACTCATTTTCTCAACTTTCATAGTAATTATAATTTCTCATAGCCTTTATTTACGAAATATGTTATAATTTACAATAAATATTAGTAATCGTAGGTATCATATAGTTAGATCTGATGAATCTTAAGTTTAGACATAATATTATACTATAGAGTGATTTATATTATAATTTAGTAGTGACTTAGCCTGATAGTATTATAGAACTACGTTATCAGGTATGATATTATTATTCACACTTACCCTTGATTCGGATACTATTTTAACTTACTATAATTTAACCTTTATACTTATATATAATTCCTAATATATCATTAATACTATCTTGGTCCTACTATCTATAAGTGTATGGTTATGCCTAAGTCATCATATTATTATTGTAATTAATAATATATACCGATCCTCACGAAGTGAGAGTAATATTATTAAATCCATTATCTTGATATTACTAGGAAATTAATAACTGTCTTATTAAAGCTATCATTATACTATATTATATATATATATATATATATATATAATATATCATATATATATTAGTATATATATAGTATATATTATATATATTATATATATTATATATTATTATATATTATTGTATTTAGTATATACTACAATAAAATCTTTTATGTAAAAATATACTCATTCTATTACCAAACTCTCCCTTATAAATAGTTTAAGATATATATATTAGTATAGTATAATCATATAATATATGCATTGAAGTAGAGGTGTAATATATATTCTTTTGTAAGATGACTTCATTCTCGTTTTTCTTTAAAATTGCATTAAAGAAAAAGAATTAGTTTATTTTTTTGAAAGGAAATCCCAAAGAGAATCAGGCACAAACAAGTTCGACGAGACAATATTCATCAAATGTTATATTTGTTTTTTATCTTTTGGGAAAAAAGAGATGAACAACTCCTCTAATTTTTTATCTGTTTTTACTTTTTTTTGGTAATCTATCAATTTCTTTCTTTTTTTATTA
>JABUQX010100658.1:0-7500 GCA_015478945.1 Trachelipus rathkii | reverse complement strand
GGACATAACTATACACAACAATAACATTCATGATCATACCATCTCTTTAAAACATCTACATCACAATCATAAAGAAAATACACTCTCTAACACTCAATCCATAAAAACTCATCACACCCTATCAACTCCTAATAATAAAGTGGTCTCACCTCACTCTCAATACATATCTACTCCTATAAACCTGCATTCTTAAAAGAATGCACACCCCAACACTAACCCTCTCGCCAAAAGAACACTTAATTCAACACAAAGTCATAACATACTACTCACACAAAAACACTTCTCATAACGTCAACATTCACACAATAACCTCTTTCACCAATTAAAATCTATATCTCTCAACACGTGCAATATCACACACGGCTGTAACTCATTTAAATCCCACAACAACTTCCATAAAGAACAGTCAACAACCGCCAAACTCATGTACCACGATGATTGGACACCGTACAATAAAAAAACACCGACACAACTCAAAAAATACAACCACCAGAAAGCACACGAATCCACAATCGTAGTACTAATACACAAACAAACCTCAAAACACCCAAACAACTAACAACAAATTAAAGCAAAACTGACTTCGACCACAACATTCTTACAAACCTACTCTAGCGATTAAAACAGGAAACAATCAAAAAAAGATCACGAAATCAAATAAACCCTAGCAGACACAAAGCAAGCAATCAAAAAACTTAAAACTCACCTGCAACTGGCCCAGACAAAACATCTCAAACATACACCTTAAACACCTATCACAAAAAAACAATAGAATTATCTCACACTTCATCTCTCAGATAAAATCCCAACAAAATAGGCGCTCGGAGAAAAAAACACATGTTTATCTTTAAAAAAACTCAAAAACCATTGCCAGTTTATTTAAAATAAACAAATAAACCAATGTGTTTTTTTGGTCTGTTGATGTTTATGGCGTTAATTATTGATGGTCTACATCTTTAATTAGGTTTTTATGGGTTTTAATAGATTTTTAGAGATGTGCAAGAAATCAACTTCTTGGAACTGTTAACACATGCTGGCTTAAATCAACATATATTTAAGAATTCCTCTATAAATTCTATAGGATTCTTAAATTTCAAATTTTCTTGATAACGGTAAACTGAATATCAATAATATATTATTTATATTTAAGAAATATTTACATAAAAACTAAAGCTGAAAAAATAAGAGGTATATTATAATATATAAAACTCTATCTGAAAAAAGGTTTTATTCTTATATTATTACCCCCAAAAACTTTATTATATTTGTCAATGCACCCAAAAATTATAATTATGTTTCATTGCGATATGACTCACTCCATCAGCTTAAATATTTAGAGACTCTCTTAAAAAGGGATAACAGGATAATAATGACGAATAAAGAAAATCGCTTGCGCTATCTGATGCCCTTTTCCCACAACATCCTCTACCACTCACATGATGAGGTTTACAAACAAAACTCTTATAAAAATGTTGGCTTAATCAATGGGTATGGATAATATATAATCTGAGGAGACTCGGAAAGCTCTCAATGAATCATGGTTTTTAATTCCTTACAAATGTTGGAAGGTTACAATTATATATATTAATGGATGGGCTATACTTACTCAGTATACAGTCACCTATTTTTATATCTTATATATTGGAAATAATGGTTTCATAGTAGTATTTAAAAGCTATTATGAGAATATATAATTTATATATAGAGTATTAGTATATAAATAAAAATTATGTTTCACCTATACTCATTAATATTTATTTAACTATTACTTACTATTATATACTTGTATATCACTCACATATTACATATATATTATTATAAGTAGCTATATATATAGTATATATATATATATATATATATATATAATATAACATATAGTAGTATGATATACCTATTATGGTTGACATATAAATCTATATCTATATATATATACTTATATTTATTAAATACTATATTATTTAGGTATTATAATTTTACTTAATCATAATACTAGGCATAGGTTAGTATACTTATAAAAGTGATCTGGGATATATATAAAATTACTATTACCTCCCGCCAACCTAATATTAGATATGTATTACTTTCCTTTCGATTTGCTTAAAATCGTAAAACTAGTATAACATATATATATATATATATAGTTTATATAATTATAGATAGATCACATACCTAATACTATAGTATATACTTCTTCCATAGTAATTAATAGTGCGTATATATATATATATATATATATATATATATTATATATTATATATTAAATCATTCTCACAATAACAAAATTCGCAGAAAAATTTTTATTACTCACATGTAGATTAAATATTGAGAAATAACCATGATCTAGAGTGCTAAAAGAAAATCATTAAATATAGAGAAGTAGTATATATCTTCACAACAAGGTATTTTTATTGCCCATGTGTTTTTTTCTTTATGGTTAAACCATTGTGTTTTATGGGGCGTTTAAACCATGGTTTAACCAATGGTTTACCAAATGGTTTAAACCATCCCACCCTACCTACAAATAAACTACATTTTTCAAAAATGGAAAAAAACTATTATAATAACCAAGCTAAAGCAAAGAAAAAACCCTAACGACCCAGCCTCATACCACCCAATATCATTACTATTCACACTTAACAAACTGCTTGAAAGACTCATCCTGAGGATAATAAACCCACACATACCCAACATACCTTTCCAGCATTGATGCAAACAACAACACTCAACCACTACAGCCCTCACAAACATTATCCAACCATAGTCAACGGCCTAAACAAAAAAAACTATCACAAAACAATACTAATAACAATATATATAAACAAAGCGTACCTAGACACAACCTAATAGAAAAGATCATTAAGCACCACAGATATCAAATAACACAAAACATGGATAGCCAACTTTTTCAGGCAGAACGGCCACAGTCAAACACGGAAACATGAAATCAAAATTCGCATACAAAATGGAGTACCCCAAGGAGCTATACTATCACCCACACTCTTCAACCCATACACATCTGACCTACCAACACCCACCACAACAAACACTAACATCACAACATACGCAGATTACAAAAATAGCAACCACCCACCAAAACCTAGAAACAGCCACACTACTAACACAAGAATACTTAGAACAAATACAAACCTGCGTTAAAACAGAAACAAACAGAATGACTGCCATCTCCCAACAAGTCTTCAATGGACTCTAATCACTACGGCAAACATTTAGCTAATTCGCCACCCCAATTATTCTACTAAAACAATACTCCAATATGACTAAACAAAACACCAAAAAATACTAGGTTTTAATCATAGACACACACATCTAACATTCTCAAAGCACACCCAAAACACCATCATCAGCGAACAGAAAATTAAAGACCAAAAAATAATAGCAAATTTTTACATATCTATCAAACCCAGCAGTACAGCATCTAAAAATTCCTAAATCCTCCACAGGAAACTACTACAAAGAAATTCTAAACACTATCTCACCTCAACCATGAAATACAACATTAAACAAATACATCCACAGTCCACACTATCATAACTGGAAGATACCTCGCAAACCGAACACACAATAAAATAACAATCCACCACAGATTTCAAAGAAAATTGACACTTTCTCCATTACAATGCAAGCACACTTAGCCAAACAGGTGCGGACATCATCCAGCATTGCAGGGATACAAGGGCCAGATTCAAAATCGGAGAAACTCAATCCCCAAACTGCCCAACGCCGCAGGGTTTTGCATCCGGAGCATACAGAACATCTTGCTACCCAATGTCCGTGACGCTTGGAACCCAAAGAAGAAGTTGTGACATGGCTGGCCTTGCTTGGATCCTCTGGGACCTCCGGCCAGGGCGTAGCGAGCTCTCGCTCCTGGCGGTGTGCCCAGTTAGCGGTGCAGGAGTGAAAAAAGTAAATAATATATAGTTGTTTATATTCATCTGTTTTATCCCTGCTGTATTTATAATCTCTCATACCTTATATTATACTCTTCAAGTCCTTTCTCTAGTCTATATAGACATTAGGTCACCTTACATAAAAGTAAATATTAGTTTATGCTTTTAATAGTAGCTATATGGTATAGGGTGGATATAGTATATATATAGTGATATATATATAGTGGTTTCCCATCATTATTTTAATTATCAATTCTACCCCCCTGTTTGAAAGGGTCGGCCCTCCTGTCCAACATATAGTATATGAGTATTAGTATATATATAGTATAATATAATATATACAGAAGCTAGTAGCCCCCAAAGAATATAAGATATAATATATAAGTTATATATATATATATAGTAATATAAATTATATATATTTATTTATATATTTATATATATATATATATATATATATATATATATATATATATATGATGATATCTATACACTTATATATATATATTATATATATACTGAATAAAAGGCGAATAATATTGGATTATTTCAAATCATCTGCAGTAAATTTCAAATGCCAACAAAACAAGAAAAATTTTTATTTTATTATTATATAAATAAATTAAATTCTATTCTTAGCTTTTTTCATACACCAATATGATATAACTTCTCCGTCTTATATAGTGTAGCTATAAATTAACTCACTCATTAATAGTCAGATCTGTTAGGTTTTCCCATTTCCCTGTAAATAAGAGATATGTTATGTTTTAGCGTTTTCAGATCGTTTCTAGATAATGGGTTAAAATTACCAATTATGTAAATATGGTCATATGGTGGAGTCATACCATCTTCATAATGTGGAATTATATTCACAACTTTATTTAATTCCAAACTATTCGTTTTCATTTCTGAGTTATTATTATTTCTAGAATCTTTCTCTTCTACTTCTGCCTTTTCAATGCCATGAGCAGCAGAAGATTTTGGTGCAGGGTGGCTAAGTGTCTCTTCGGTTTCCTTATCACCAACTTCGAGCACATCATTATCAAATAATTTTTTCGATATTTTCTTTTTCATTGGTACCTCTTGGACAGTAGTACCTAATTGCCGTCAATCTAATGATGGAAAAGCTGCAATGTAGTAGGATCTCATGGATAGAGTGAGAAGAAAAAAAAATCATAATTAAACTTATAACCTTTACGCTCGTGATTACAGAATTAAAAATATCTGAGTTTTTTTGAAAAAGATTCAATCCTTAATCTGAATCTCCAAATCTCCAATATGATCACGCATCAGCTGGATATTCTTCGACAAGCTTGAACACTCTCTATACATAATTTTTTTATTAATTGTGCTGCACGATCATGTCGGTGTCCAATCCGAAAGACACACTTCACTTCAACATTTGTAAAATATGATATGTTGGATGATTTGTGACTCTTATTTTCTTAAATCAGCCTACTAAACCTTTAAGAATACTCTCTTCATCAATATCACAAATATTTATTTTCTAGATTTTATTAATTTTTTAATATTAAATCATTCCTATAAATTAAAATTAAGAGACTAAATTAAAAAAAAATTAATAGTCAAAATATCAAATATTAATTTCTGGGGGTGCAGACACCTATTCGCGGCACCCATATATATTTAATATATATATATTATATATATATATATTAATTTATATAATATATATATATATATATATATAATTAATATATATATAATATATTAATATATAATATATATATATATATAGTATATTATATATAAATATATTATATTATAGTATAATATATATTAATATTAGGTGTGTGTGTGTGGTTGTTTGTGTGTGTGTGTGTATATATACTATAATATATAATTGATTTTCAAAGTTTCAATCTTTTGTGTGTGTGTGTTGTGTTGTGTGTGGTGTGTGTGTGTTGTGTAGGTGCGTGTGTGCGAGAGAGAAAAAGTTTAAGTTCTACGACATTGACCATGCCTAGTAGGGCGTTTTTATAAGGGACTACGCGCATTAAACGCGCATTAAATTTATACCATAAGAGTAAAGAGCATTATACTCGCAGTTAGTAAATGCAAGTGTTGTGAAACACAGAACACATAATGAGTTATCTCTGAATTAAACGTTTTTTTTACATCAATGCACTTTATCAACAAATATTTTTATTAAACAGTCCTATTAAATCTGTAATTACAACTTTCATCCTTTAAAAAAAATGTTCTTGGATGTTTACATCAATGACAACCGAAAAAGTTTGAATGAATCAGCTGAATTTAGTGAAGGGCAAGAAATATCAGAATTTTAATTCTCTGTGGAAGTTACTATATTTTAATAGAATTCTCTATTTTATTATTCCTAATATCAAATTGACTACGTTACAAAAGAAAATAATTTCAAACAAACTCTCCTTTTATTGGAAAAAATCATAGAAAACGAGCTGCAATATCTAATATTATGTATTTCTAATTTTGCTCTCAAACTAAAAAGAATCCCACCAAGGATTACGCCGCAGTCCTCTTCAATCCCACTAGAAATTTCGGCAAAACTTATCTACTGGAAATTCTTATCATGGACTCAATTGATTGTCTCTTTTATCTTTTCTTGCGCTTTATCAAAGGAGAGTCATTGTCTAATCTCAAGGAGAGTTCTCGTTTTTGAAAAGAAACCATTTGTGTACTTCTTTCATTCACCAATTTAGAAACTTTCACAAATCAATTCTAAATTTTCAATCTCCACGACGGTTTAATGGTGCGGGAATATTTAAAGCTATGGCACTATATGAAAATATAATTTAGAAATGAACCTTTATTTTTTGCCATTGCTCTAGTCCCATAGGTTATTATAATTTTTAATTAATTTTTAACTTTTCTCCCCCCCCCACACAGAAAATAAATGTTATGCATGCAAGATTTATTTTTATTGTTTTTGCCTCCTTTCCTACCTGCCAAAGTTTATAAAAGTTTTAATTACTGGGGTAAAGCAATTGTCGTTAATTTTAAGGGGGCTACATGAAACTTAGGTCGGATGAAGCCGGAGACATTAGAGGTCTCCGGCAGTGGAAGGAGTTGTAAAAAGGCCGGATATTCGGCCTTGCTGGAGCCGGATTTCCGGGGCATTAGCGGATGGCTCGTGAGCCGGATCTGCCGTGCTGCATCCTAATATTTTTTTATTTGTTTTTTTTATGGACGCCGAAAATGTTAAAACCATGGTCACTATTTTTTTCTTATCGATATTTAATAATTTTGGACAATGTTAATTTGTATTGTAACCCCACTTAAGTCATAAATTATGTGGAACAAGCGGGAATATATATATTATATATATATTATATATATATTATAGTATAATATATATATATATAACCTTAAATATATATATATTATATATATATAATGATTATATATATAATATCACTTGGTATATATAATAATATATATAATATAATATTATATATAATATAGAATAATATAAGTATGATATATATATAATACAATAATAATAAATATTTATATTAATATATTATATATATTATATATGATATATTAATATATATATATATATATAGAAATAGTATAATAAAATAAAAGT
>JABUQX010100657.1:15000-21617 GCA_015478945.1 Trachelipus rathkii | reverse complement strand
TTCAAAAACTTGAAGTGATTTCATTTAGGTCTTATTAGCACTGTCTTAACATTGATCCTTTTTTTATGAATTCATATATTCATTTAGTATCTCCAAACTATCTCATTAGTGAAACACCTGTTTAATACAAAATTTAACTTCGTAACATTACTACTTTTTCTTTCATTCCATTACGAAATTAGACTCTTAAAACGACGATTTTCCTAAATTCTCAATTTCGAAATAGTCTCGGTTAATCTATAAAAAATTGAGTTTTATAACTGCTTTGTTCAGCATTTGCAAAAAAATAATGTGTTTCATTGAAATGCAATTTTCAAAAAGCAGAAAAGAGATTTTATTAATTGTATTTCAGGTCTATAAATTGACATTTCTCTAATGAAATTTCACGCATTCTTTCTACATACTCCACCAATATTCCATTAGTTGTGAAAACCTCGTTTTAAAAAAAATTTAACTTTCTAAATATCGTTTATTTTTTATAAGGTCACATTACAATGAGAATAATTAAAACGTACGATTTTTTCTAAAATTTCAATACATTTGCAAATTTGTTCGTAAATTCTCCTCAACAATCATGTATTTTAACGTTTTCCGGCCATTAATAAACTCTAATAATGCTCTTTTTCATGAAAATGTCAATGTTTTCAAAAAGCGTATAATATTATATTTATTACTAGCTTTGGTTCTTATACTGATAGTAATGAACATTTTCTACTATTTGCTTCTGTTATCACCAAATATTTCGTTAGTTTTGAAACACCTTTTTTTAATAAAAAAAATCTTAACTATCTAAAATACGCTTTTCCTTCAATTTTACACATCTACAATTCCTAGCACTCCTTAAAGTACATTTTCCTAAATTCAAAATTTTGCACATTCATTTGAGTAAAATCTCTAAATATCTGGTTTTTAACTGTTATTTTTCGCAGCCTTCGACAAAAATTAATTGTGCTTCATTTTGAAAATTAAAATTTCAGCCCTATTCGAAAACTCAACTATATTATCTCCTGTTGCTAAATTTTCACCAACATCGTTAATGAAATTTCAATATTTTATTACTGCATTTTGGTTTTTGGTAAATTACTTCCACTTAATGGTATAACTTCTAAATATACTACGCTATTTCTCTAAATCTGTAACTCACATTTAACAATTTTGAACTTCTATAAAAGTTACTATGATTCCTAAATATTGCAACAAACATTGAAATTATTTTATCTTCTCAGGAATCTTTAAAAACTGTGAGTTTTTAACCGTTTAATTTCAGCATTTGAAAAATAATGTTGTATATCTATTGAATGCAATTTCAAGCAGAACAACCGAATTGATTAATAGTTTAGGAGTGTCTTAATGACGTTTTTATGAATTTCAATTCATTGTTTTCATATACCAAATATTTCATTAGGTTTGGTTAACTGTTTTATAAATAAAATTTTACTTCTAAATTACGCCTTTTCTTAATATTGTACAACCACTATTACAATTCGCTGATACTCTTAAATACAATTCCTAAAATTTTCACATTTGAAATATCCGTTAATTGTGAACAATGAGATTGATAGATTATCAGCATTTGAAAACTGTAATGTGTTCACTCGAATATGCGCAATTCAAAAACAGAAAAGCAATTATATATAGTTATAGAGTTCATTGTTATCTGCTTTATGAAGTTTCAATGTTGTTTACTTTATTATTGTTATAATATTTCATGTGTGAAAACTGTTTTATAAAAAACTTACTTCTAAGATTAGCTTTTTCTAAATTTCACATTACAAATTTAGAATCTCAAGTCGATTTTCAAATTTCAACAAATGAAAATTTCGCTATAATCTTAAGAGACGTGTTTAACTGTATTTCGCATTTGAAAAAAATAATGTTTTTCATTAAAAATGCAATTTCCAAAAGCTGAAAACTTTTATAATTGTTTTAGGATGTCTTAAATTGAATTTACATTCAATATTTTGTTTTATATACCAAAATCATTTCATTAGGTGAAAACCTGCTTTAATAAAAATCTTTAACTTCTAAAATTACGTCTTTTTCTAAACTTCCATTATAAATATCCAACCCTTTAAAGTCGATTTCATAAACTTTTCCTCATTAAGTAATAAACTTTAAATTTTAGTTGAGTATTTAAGTATTTTTTAAAAAAAAATAATTGGTTCAATTAAAACAAGCTTACCCACGACTTTTGCACCGTGAATACATTAATATCTTAATAATATATAAAAAGAAATCAATATTTGTTTCTATATACCATATATGTCATTAGTTTGAAACCTGATTTTAATCAGAAAATATTTAAATTCTAAAATTACCTTTTCTTATTATTTTCACCATCTGCTTTGGCGTCAGAGCAATTATATATAAATTCCAAAATTTCAACTTATATTATCTTTATCTTTACAAATTTTCTCTTTCGGTCTTTCCATTTCGCAATTTTGAAAAATAAATGATGCTTTCGATGATAATCTACTACAATAAGGTTAAGTAAAATTATTAATAGCTAAACTTAATTATTTATACTTTTTATTAATGAAATTTCAATATTTTTTTTATATACACCCTCAATTATTTCTATTTAGTGCCCGTGAAATATAAATCTTATATAACCTTCTATAACCTTATATCTAAATTACGCTTTTTCTTACTTTTTCACATTACAAATTTAGAAACTTCTTACTTACGATTTTACTAAATTTCAACACCTTAAAATTATTTCAGAATTCAATAAAAGTGACTTACTCGTTTTAACGCGTTATTTCAGTGCATTGACAATAATAAGATGTTTCATTGAAATTCAACCTTCAAAAATCACAAAGAGAATTTCATTATTGTTTTATATCCGTTTTCCTTTTACTTCAGACTATTTCATCGTATCTTGTTTTATATACAAATATTCATTCCCTAAAATACATTTGATTGGAAACAATCTTTATACTTTGAAGCCTGTGGGAAAAAGACTTTTGAATCCCTTCATTACCGAATACTTAGAACTCCTTAAAAGTACATTTTTCCTATACTTCAAATTGAAATCCTTATTGAATCTAAAATTGTTTTTTAACGGTATTTTCGGATTTGAAAAATTAATGGTCTTTCACTTGAACATTTCAAATATGCTGAACAAGCGTGAATTATTATAGTTTTAATTTCTTAATGACGTTTTTAATGAAATTTCAATATGTTTTAATATACCAAATTCATTAGTTGTGAAACCTTTTTAATAAAAAATTTACTTTCTAAAAATTAGCTTTTTCTTAAATTTTCACTTACGAATTTAGAACTCTTAAAAGTACGATTTCCTAAATTTACAATTGAAATTATTTGTAAATCTTAAAATGAGTTTTTAACGGTATTTCCAGACTTTGAAAAAATAATGTTCATTGAAATGCAATTTAAAAAAGCTGAAAAATGAATTTATTAATAGATTTTAATGTTTAAAATGACGTTTTTTAATGTAATTTCAATATTTGTTTATATACCAGAATTTTCATATTTTGAACACCGTTTAATAACTAAAGAATTTAACCTCTAAAATCCGCTTTTTCTTAAATTTTCACATTCAATTTAGAACTCTTAAAAGTACGATTTTTCCTAAAAATTAATATTTTGATTTATGGTATAATCTTAAAATTAGTTTTTAACAGTATTTTCAGCATTTGAAAATAATGTGTTTCATTGAAATGCAATTTCTAAAAGCAGAAAGAAATTTATTATTTGTTTACGTGTCTTAAATTGATGTTTTATGAAATTTCAATATTGTTTTTACCAATATTTCATTAGTTTAAAACTTTTTCCACAAACGCAGGAGTGAAGACAAAAGAGTTTTAGCTACAGGTATCTGATATTTTTCACCCTATCCTCAAATCCAAATTTTAAGACATCGATAAATAGACTATCACTCCTCACTTACAAGATACATTTCCATACATTCCATCACATTCTTTCCTGACTTTATCTTGTATTAATCCTTACACATTCTGAAGGTTTTAACGCTCGTATTTCGGCATTAAAAATTAATGTTTTCATGCGAATTCAATTCTAACAAAGCTGTAAACCTGAATTTATTCAATAGTTTCTTACTGTTGTTAAATAATTTATTCTAATATCCAATTTCATTATTGTTTAATTTATCTAACAGTTATTCTTAGGTTGAAACTACATTACAATCAAAAATCCTTGAAATTTTACCTTTAAATTTAAGTTTTCTTCTTCAATTATTTCATTACGAAATTCAAACTCTAAAAATGCTCACGTTTTCCCTTAATACTGTCACACTTACTCTTTGAAACAAGTCGAAATTACACCAATTTTCTGTAGAGGGTCATTTTCAGCTACTTGAAATTTCTACCTGTTCTCCAAATTGAAACTTTCCAAAAAAGTACTCAAACAAATTGCAATTTATTAATTTTTAGATGTCTTAAATTAACTTTAGTGTCTTAATATTCGTTTTTACATACCAAACTACTTTCATTTAGTTCCTTGTAACAACCTGTTTAATATAAAAATAACTCTCTAAAATACGCATTTTGAGGTAAAATTTTTACACATTACAAATTTTAGAACTCTAAAAAGTACGATTTTCCTGCATTCATTATTTGAACTATTTGTAATCTTAAAATTGAGTTTTCATGAGTTTTTAACGTTATTTCAGCATTGAAAAATGTCAGCAAGATTGATGCGTTCAAAAACAGAAATGCGACATTATTAATAGTTTCAGGTGTCTTATATTGACTTTTTTAACGAAATTTCAATATTGGTTTTATATACCAACATATTTCATTAGTTGTGAAACCTGTTTATAAAAAAATTTCTATACTTCTTTAGATAACTCTTCGCTTTCTTCTTAAATTTCACATTACAAATTAACTCTTACAAAGTACCGATTTTTCCTACCATCTCAACATTGAATTATTCGTAATCTTAAAATGGTTTTACAGCATTTTCAGCATTTAAAAAATAATGTGTTTCCATTGAAATGCAATTTTCAAAAAGCAGAAAAAAATTTATTTAATTTGTTTTATGTCTTAATTGACGTTTTTTTAATTGAATATTCAATTTTTTATTTGTTTTGTTATACCAAATATTTCACTTATTTGTTGTGAAACCCTGTTTTAATTAAAAAATTTAACTTCTAAAATTGCACGTTTTCTTAAATTTTCACATACTTTTAATTTCATTCAAAGTTACATTTATTCCAAATTTCAACATTTGAAAATTATTTGGTAAATCTATGTTTTCGTTTTTTTAAACTGTATCTTCAGCATTTTGAAACTATTAATCTTTTCATCTGAAATTGCAATTCAAAAGCTGGAAAGTGAATTAAATTATATTTAGATGTTTTAAATTGACTTTTTTTAATGCCTATTTCAAATTGTCTGTTAAAATAGCAAAATCGATGTGCTCAAGCCACCTGTTGTTAATAAAAAATAGTTTTTATTTTTACTCGGATAATAATAATAATAATAATAATAATAATAATAATAATAATAATAATAATAAGAATAATAATATTAATAATAAATAATAATAATGAATAATAATAATAATAATAATAATAATAATTAATATAATTAATAATAATAATAAATAATATAAAATAATAATAAAAATAATAATCAATTAATAATAATCTAAATCAATAATAATAATCTAATAATAATCTAATAATAATAATGCGCCTTTCTCGGTATTTCTATAGGTGAGGCCCAATAAAAAATTAGTACCGGGAAATGGTGATTAAATGCTATCTGATAATTAAGCGTAAGAAAAGTAAAAAATTTGATTTGCTATAAAGAGAACTGATTTATATCTGTGTTTCCTGCTGAATTTAATCTCCCTCACTTTCAAAGCTTGCGCTCTGCGCTCATCCTGCCGTAATTTGCCATTTAGCTTGGTGAGCTTCTGAGACGTGTAACACCCCCTCCTTGACCAAGGCTTCTGCCCGTGGTAGTGGTGTGACCAGACTAAAAACCGAAAAAAAAAAAAAAAATTATGAATTTTATTTGGCAGCAATTGAAATTTTTTTTTATAATTTCTTTCTTATTTCTATTCTTCGTTTATTTCGATGTACAAGGTTTTTTAGTTATTTATGTCGCCCCTCAATGAATGTTGTATACGTTAAGGTTAGACGTTAGTTGTTAGGTTAATGGTCTAGTCTGCTTGCAAGGTCCTAGTTAGGTTAGGTCTAGGTTAGTTTAGTTTGGTTAGGTTAGGTGCTTAGGTTAGATCTACGATAATCACTCTTATATTTTTAACTTTAGGTGTTGTAATATTCTGGCTCAGTTGGAACCTCATATTATATGTGAATGCAAAGTCTATAAATATATAGCCACTATAAATATAGTATACTAAATATCAAACTCTATAATTAGTACTATCGGATGTATATAATATATCTACGATAATAATATAACTCTTAATATATATATATATTACTTATAGTATATTAGTATATATATATATATATATATATATTATATATATATAGTTTTTATATACGTAAGTATATTAATTATTTTTAAATTCTTTATTAAAATCATTATATAATTTTGGTTCATCGTCTCCTTTTTCTTACGTTTTTCTCTGACATAAAATTTTAGGTTAAATTTTTACAA
>JABUQX010100657.1:10000-12500 GCA_015478945.1 Trachelipus rathkii | reverse complement strand
GTAATTAGTGAAAGTAGTGATACGGCAATAGTTTATTAAAAACACAAGTGAAATATTATGGGCACGTCAAATGATAATTATATGCAATGATGGTAATAAATGTAATTAATAAATTGAATAGAAAATGTTAATACTTGATATTATATGATGGAAAAATAGCCGGTTTAATAGACCTGAGCCCGACGATAGGGCAACTTGCTTCCACGAGCTTTATTACAAGAATCCCGCTTCTCGGTTGATGGTCCTCAAGGGCGGCCCCAGCAGGCTCTCATCAACCGTCACAATTCAAATGACCTCGCGCTCTCAATGTGGGCTGTCGTTTAGATTCTTTAACAGTTTTTAAGTTATTTTGGCGGGCATTATTTGGCATTTATATGCCATGAGTTTTTTTCCATGTACACTTCAGAGATATGTAAGTTCGCTCCCGTACAGCTTTGTCCGAAACTATCTGGACACACATGCCCGACTTACTCTCTCTCTCTCTCTCTCTCTCTCTCTCTCTCCTCTCCTTCTCTCTCTCCTCTCTCTTCTCTCTCTCTCTCTCTCTCTCTCTCTCTCTCTCTTAATATACATAGAATAACAGATCCTTACCGGATCAAATGTTGACCTTGGCAGTGCCACACATGAGTTTTAAACCATTAGGCAGAAGGTATCTTATGCCTAATTTTATTGAAAAATCTTGCAGGATTAGCACCCCCTTACCCATGCTAAATCTTATTACAAACAAACATAGGATAGGGAAGGCAAGACAAATAAGAAATCTACTCAGAGAGGTTAAATTACATTTACTAAATAATTATTATTCATTTTGTACTCAATCTTTACACTTGTTAATAATTTTTAATAACCTTTGATCTGATTACCTGCAAAAGAAAGATTAGTAGGATGTTATGCGTATAGTTTTTTTTACTATTCTCTATTCTCTTCCGTTCTCTCCCTTCCTTGTTCTGGTTCCATCCCTCCTTGAATTATGATGCCTTTCCTCTGGCTGTTGCCTCTGTGCCAGCTGGCGTAGGGTTTCAGCCACTTCTTTCGCTATGGATAAAATGTTTTGAAGTTGAGTCAGGATTTCCTTTTGCGTTTCACCTGCTCGGTCATTTAGATTTTCGCGCTCATGTGAGCGTTTTCGGGACTGTGGATATTGAGTTGAGTACATTTCTTCTTGGCTCAGCTGATTCACATTCCCCCAAAATGGGGGATCCCTCCCATAGTGGGGCATCGGCTGGTAATTTTTGTGTACGAAATTTTTGAAACGATCATCAGCCACTTGCACTAGTTTGTTGATATCATTATCTTGAGCTAATGTATACAAACTCATTTGAATTTGCGTAGGGAGTTCTGCAAGGAACAATTCCTGAGCGAATTTCGGGTTGTTTTCCACAAGCAGTTCAAAATTCTTATGTCCCAGCACATCTTTACTCTGTTAATACTTAACATAGTGGCTTGGGAGTTCGTTCCTTTCCATCCCTTTCTTGAAAACGTCTCTAACCCGTTGTATTAAAGCGGGGAGGTAAGTCTCCTCTATCCTGTTCATTAGTTGTTCGTAGGAGTTTTCTCTAAGTGGAAACTGTATGGTCGACACTAGAGAGTTTGGCAAGATAGAAGCTAATAATCTGACTTTTTCAGCGCCGTCATGAATTCTGTTGAGTTTAAAGACGGCATTTGTAGCCGATAACCAGCTCACGATGCCGTATGCGTCGAAGGCGGGAAGTTGTTTGGAGGTCAAAGAGTTCGTTTTGTTTTTTCGTGCCTTCGAATATAAGTGCCTTCTCAGGTGGTCAGGCGACTTAGTTCTGTTCGTTCGGAGTGTACGTTCACGATCGCTTTCCGAACTTGAGGACTCCTCCTCTACTAAAGAGGGGGAAGGTGACTTGTGGGGCGAGAGTGACTTCCTCGCTTGTTTGCCTTTGGGAGAGGGTAGCTTTCCCCTCCCCACTTTAAGTTTAGGTGAAGTCTTCTTTTTCGCCACCATGTTATTCCCTTAGAACAATGGATGTCTGTTTTAACAATTCGGGCGTTGGATACAAGAGTTCTTTACAGAGAGAGTTTCTCTTTCTTCTTGTTTTTTTTTTTTCGAATGCCCTTTTGTTGCTGGTTTTCCTATTCCAAATCTACGATTTTTTTATACACAAATCAGTGTTTTTGATAATAAAAAAAATGTTTCTTCACGTAGAATTAGAATGAATGTTTAATGGCAGCACTATAATCTCACTTTTAATTTTTAAAACACGATCACAATTAAAGGTAATCACTTCACTTTCACCAACACTGTTTTTTGTCACTGTTTATTATTAATTATTATAGATTTTCGGTCACTGTTCAGAAGGGATTTTTTTTATAGTTTTTTTTTATAGGGTAATTATGTAAGTGTCACAACTGGGCCGTCACCAAAAGTTTGAACTGATAAAGCTTCAGTCCAAATTAAGATTAATTAATAATGGGGTAATTAGTGAAAGTTGTGATACGGCAATAGTTTATTAAAAACACAAGTGAAATACTA
>JABUQX010100656.1:72500-74232 GCA_015478945.1 Trachelipus rathkii | reverse complement strand
TCCATTAAGCCATTATGGTAATATTTTGAAACATATCTGCATTAGAGCACGATTCATAATACATTTGCTATGACCCTAATACAAGAGTAGATGTTCCGTTCTTAATAACATCAGTAATAAAAAAATTAAAAAAAAAAAAAACCGTTGCGATAGAAGCATTGGTATGACTCAAGCGTTTTAATTATTTTCTCATTTGTTTTTTGGAACTTCAATAGCGTTTGCAATGCTGCTTTAGTCATTGCTTTTTAGTATATTTATTTTCGGGAATGATCTATCAAACAAAATCAAACCCTCAATCACACTCACACCCAATGTCCGTTGCACCATTTGCAGTGTATTCTTGTAAATGTATGATGGGTATTCCTCTTTCCAACTCGTGAAAGTGTTTTATTAATTGATTCTCCTAGGAAGAATTTTTTTCTGTGTTGTTTCTCTAGATCGCAGATTAGGATATAATAAATAAGTAATTTGTGAGAATGAGATTAAAGTAACGATTTTTTCAGAACTACACAGCTTAATAATAAAATATTATTTACTCGAATTCCAAATAAAAATAATTTTTTGTCTATAAAATCTCGACAGTGTACATGTTGTAAACTTTCAGACTATTTTGTAACATGAGAATGTAACCTACTGTGTTAAAAGAGGGAAATTTCGGTTCGAAGATAGTTATACCAGGCTATGTTTCTCAACCGGGGGGAGCGCGACTGCTATTTTGGGGCCGCAATCGCGGGCCGGTCGACAAAAAATAAAACTACTTTCCCATTGTACTAAACAGCTTTTATACTAATGAATCCCTTTAATTTCAAATGTTTACACAGTTGATTATTTGTAACAAAGTTAATACTTAATTATGAGATAATTTAATTAAGATTATCTTAATGCACCAAATAGCATACTTTTATAAGGAATATATTTTATATATATATTATTATTTATAATATATTATATTATAATAATATAGAATGACTTTGAAAATACATTTAATAAAAATTATAATAAAAATAATGTTCATTTATGATCTATTGCTTTACTCACCAGTAATATGTATCAATATATATAATATATATATAGGTATCTAGGGAAAGGTCGCAGAGGTTAATCTAACTTATGCGTTTTAAGCCTTTTGGGGGGTCGCGAGCTAGGATAAGGGCCCTGAGAAACGCTGCGTTATAAGGTATTAGTCGATACCAAAATAATTCGAAAGTTTCGATAAAAACCCGATACTTGACATATATAATACATATAATACTATATACATGATATTATAATATATATATATATATATATAATATTAAATAATACTATATAATATATAATTTATATAATATATTTATTTATTTATTTATATATTTTTCATATCAGCTAATACCTCCTAAGGTGCGACAAATTAGCACAATTGCTTGGGTTTAGTCCGATGGAGGCGACATTTACGACAAAAATTGTCATCACAGGATGAAGGCTCACGCCGACCACTTCATTGCATTTTCGTCATTCCATTTTGCCTTTTTCCGACTTTGCACACACCAAAAAGTCGCCATTCCTCATGAGGCCTTTTTTTCCGGTAAGAGCACACTCCATCCCCCTCCTTGAAACTCGACGAGACTGATGGCACTAAGGGGTAGGATCTGCAGACGAGCGGTGCACGTATCCATCGTAATGGGGATGAGGAAAAATTCAGTATAAGCCCTTATCGTCATCTAGAAAAAAATATAAATCTAGAAAAAAAAAT
>JABUQX010100656.1:37500-42500 GCA_015478945.1 Trachelipus rathkii | reverse complement strand
TATTTTCAAAAGTGTTTAAAGAAAGTTAACTTTATATATATATATATATATATATATATATATATATATATATATATATATATATATATATATATATATATATATATATATATATATATTATATATATATATATATATATATATATATATATATATATAAGGAAGTATTTATAGAATGTATTTATTTTTTATTTACAGTTAACGTTTAAAGAAATTTTGCTTATATATATATATATATATATATATATATATATATATATATATAGAATGTATGCATAGTTCTTATTATTATTATTTTATATATATATATATATATATATATATATATATATATATATTATATATATATATATATATATATATATTATATATATATATATATATATATATATATATATATATATATATATATTATTATTATTATTACCCGTATATTATATATTATTATATATATATATATATATTATATTATTATATATTATTATTATTATTATTATTATATTATTATTATTATTATTATTATATTATATTATATTATTATTATTATTATTATTACATACATATTATTATTATTATTGTATATATATTATATATATTATTATTATTATTATTATTATTATATATATATTATTATTATTATTATATATATATATATATATTATTATTATTATGATATATATAAGTATATATTATATATATATATTATTATTATTATTATTATAAATATATATATATATATTATATATATATATATATATATATATATATTACATATATTATTATTATACATATTAAATATATATATATTTTACATATACATATACATATATAAATGCATACATATATTATTTTATATATATATATCTATATATATATATATATATATATATATATATATATATATATATATATATATATATATAATCTTGGAAATTAAATTTGAATTTAATGTGAATATCTTATAATCCTATATTTTGAGGTATTTGAGTAAACTTTATTTAAATAATACTGTAGGTATGTGATACACTGTATGAATACTACACAAGGCTACTATTATATTTTGTTAAAAGATGGGCTATGGGTTATGTAAAATAAATCTCTTCCAGCAAATTTTTCTCAGAAGTAATTATACTCTGGTTCCGCCGGAACTGGAACTGAAAAATGTGTCAAATTTCTGGTAGAGCAAGACTGTGAAAGAGACAAAAATATATATATATATATATATATATATATATATATATATATATATATATATATATATATATATATATATATATATATATATATATATATATAAAGGACGTAGGCGTTGTTAAAAGCAATACAAGCACCCTTATTGGACTTACCCCTCGGAGTGTTAAGTTGAGTTGGAAAATTTTCCTGAACTTCGTTGCCATTTGGTTCGTCCCTTTTTTTCGTTTCATCTTCTTCACAAAAGTGTATTTTAGTTTTTGTACCATCGATCGCACGCTGGAGTGCTTGTTTAACTTGTTTAGTGGGATTCTCACGCTCTTCTCTTCTCTTTTCATATATCATACAGGCTATCGAGCACACACTCGCAAATTTCTTTTATTTTTTATAAATTTGTTCTTAACCAAA
Source organism: Trachelipus rathkii (assembly GCA_015478945.1). Lineage (NCBI taxonomy): Eukaryota > Metazoa > Arthropoda > Malacostraca > Isopoda > Trachelipodidae > Trachelipus > Trachelipus rathkii. Next base: position 40,901 of record JABUQX010100656.1, on the reverse strand, counting down.
ACCTCAGATGGTTTGACCCTCCGACACCAAACCTTATTTTAACTCAGGTGGTTTGACGTTCCGACAGCAAACCTTTTTTTTGTTTCATCTCATTGTCTTTATTATTAATTTTCAGATAAAGGAAGATGTTTGTGCAAATGTGCGCAACGAAGTTGTTTGTTTTCTAGTGTTTATAATTATGAGTCTTTGGAATTTTCAACTTATGGCTTAAGCTCTCTTGCCAATCTTTGACTAAATCCATTAGTCCTGTTCTTTTGTTTCCTTTCTCTATACAGACTGTCCTAAATTCTTCTATTATAGAATATATAAATTCCAAATTAGAGCATCTCTCTCTCTCTCTCTCTCTCTCTCTCTCTCTCTCTCTCTCTCTCTCTCTCTCTCTCTCTCTCTCTCACATTCTTTCTTCTTCTCATTTCTCTGAAAGCATCATTTAATATGCTTTCAATGTTCACCACAACCAATGGCTTTTTCTAGTTCTCAAGAAACTGCTGGTGGATTTGTATTCCATTTCTCTATCCAGAATAACCTTGAGTAGATGGTGCAGCTCTCTACCAGTATTTCGGATCATCTTGGAGATGAACGCAATATTTTTTTACCATTGTTATCATATAATCCTCCTCTTTAAAATCGTAAATCTTTCCCCCTCCGGAGTTTCTGAGATCACATTCTCATCTCTGTGTCCGGTTCTCTCATTTTAAGTCTTCTGCAGAAAAACACCACTCTTAACGCGAGCAAACGTATTTGACACTTCGGTGCCGCAAACTTGCCGGACTTGCTGTCGTATTTCTTTGATTTTTCTTGGAACGATTATTGCTTCGGCTGGAGATAGGGATTCCTTACCCTTAAAGTGTGAGGTGATTCTCTTTCACATTCACTTTTCATTCGGTATTTTCACTCCCATTTCATTTGGCATTCTTCATCATTCTCTTTTCATTCAACTAAAACTCATAAACCGTAGAATAACTCCGCTTTTTATTTTGCTGGAAAGCAGGAAAGTTGCCTGCAGGAATTATAGTTTCCTTCAAACCCCAGAATCTCAAACTTCTTTAAATTCATCCCGGAATCGAGTTATATCTTAAGTAACACTAAGAACTTTTTTATCCATAAAAAATACAATAATCCCTCCTCAAGATCTTTCTAGCATTTTTTTGAAAAATATCAAGAATCTTGTTTTCTCCCTTCAGTTTCATCAGACTGCCTTATATTCTGCTAATGCTGAACTTTTCGTTCCTACCAATGCCTCAAATTCTACTTTAGACTATTGTGAGGCAATTCCTTTTTCTTTCCAATTATGCCAATTATTTTAATTTCTTCATTAGATGCGATTTCAGCTCTCTCTAATACTAATATTACTAAGAACTCGAACGATCTTGACGGCATTTCACGTGTAGTTTTTATAACTTGTCTGAACTTGCACCGTACCTTGGTAAGCTATTTCGTCTCTACCACCGATCTACTTCAATCGTTATTTCTTGATGAAAGCGTACGCTTATTCAACCCGTGACTAAAAGGTACCCTTCTCAACCCTCTAACTATTATACTATTTGCTTTACCATTAGTACCTTCCAAATTTTTTAATTCTATACTTAATGTGAATATAAGGAAACACCTCAAATCTTCTAATCTCATCTGATATCGCCAGCATGGTGTCCGTAAGAAGCTCTCTACTGGCGATCTTTGTCTTTCCATGACTCTTGGTCCTCTGTTCTTTGGTATTTTGATGAGTTCTTTGCTCTTGCTCTGGACATGTCGAAATCTTAAGACTTGGAATGTTTTATGACTATTCTTTTCTCTATAGCCTTCTCTTTGGTTTCCTTTCCGGTCGTTCTTTAGCATTTGTTAAAGATGACCACCATTCATCCTTTAAATCTATCAATATTGATATTCATAAAGGCTTTTTCCTATAAAAAAAAAAAAAACTTTTTCTACCTTTCATTAATGACCTTCTCTCTCTATCACTTTTCACCTATCCACTCCTATCCCGAAGAATCAAACCCTTCGTTATTCCTTTTACTTCGAAAGACGTCTTAGTCAATTACAAATATCTCTTGATAGGAGGGTGACATTCTTGCAGCTAACCATTAATCTTTCTTGAAATTCAAATTAATGGTACAGTGAACATGGTTGTTTTCAATCTATCAAAAATTCAAATCATTTATCTTTCAGCTCAACATAATCTTCCACGCAACTATAACATCATCGAGAACACAAAACTCTTACCTTCATCTATGCTTAAAATTTTCGTGTAAAATTGGGGTGTTGTTCGACTCTGTATGGAGTATACCTCACACATGTAGGGTAGTTCCACCAACCCAGACCTCATTGAAAAGCGTAACGGTGCGGTGCAATTTTTAAAATATGGGGGTGCAGTGTGGTGCGGTGCGGTGCGGTGCGGTGCGGTGCGTGGTGCGCATTGAAACATAGAGGTGCGGTGCAGTGCGGTGTGCAAAATTCCGGTGCTCTGATAACCCCACTTTGTACTATTGCTGTTACAACGGAGAGACAATGAATGATCTTCTGAATCCTCCAGTCGCATACGTCCTCCATTGAGAAGGACTCGAGCAAAATGCATTTCCGCACAGTCCCATCCTTTCTCTCTCTCCAACTCTTGAGCCCCAGACTTTACCGCTGTGCTCAATCCCATTTGTACCTCACTGGTAACAAAACCTGGAACACCCTTTATTTTGTCTCCCAAATTCCTTTCATTTGCACACTTAAGTTACGTGTCAGAACACGTCGGTTCTTAATTTGGCCTCAGCCCTTAAGCCACCAGAAGAAACGTTATATATATATATATATATATATATATATATATATATATATATATATATATATATATATATATATATATATATATATATATATATATATATATATATATATATATATATGTATATATATATATATATATATATATATATATAATATATATATATATATATATATATATATATATATATATATATATATATATATATATAATATATATATATATATATATATATATATATATATATATATATATATATATATATATATATATATATATATATATATATATATGTATATATATAGATATATATATATAACTTATATATATATATATATATATATATATATATATATATATATATATATATATATATATATATATATATATATATATATATAACTATATATATATGAACTTCCCCTCGGTTTCCCCACAGACTGAGGTGGTTCGCAAACATGCTTCCGGAAACAAGAATAGTTAAGTAGAAGAACATAGCATGCATATATATATACATATATATATATATATATATATATATATATATATATATAATATATATATATATATATATATATATATATATATATATATATATATATATTTATATATATATATATATATATATATA
>JABUQX010100656.1:17500-25000 GCA_015478945.1 Trachelipus rathkii | reverse complement strand
ACGCACCACAAGGGTACGGTGGCGAAGGAAGGTGAAAAGGTCTGGAAGAACGCGAAGAACTTTATTGGGCAATGGGCAATAAACATGGTGGATTCCCCCAGAACCGTAGGTCGTAGAGTGTGAAGTCAAGCGTCAGCCAAAGGTTTCTCCCCCCCCCCGCCCAAAGTGTAGCTCGGAGTTCGGCGCTTGCAAAACACCACATGTTGGACGTACGCGACGGCCGCGGGGGTCTTGGTTTGTTCTCAAATACCGATGTATGACCCCCTCTGGCACGGATGACTGCCTGACACCGTTCTGGCATGCTCTCGATGAGTTGGCGAATGTCCTGGACAGTGATTCTGATCCCATCACATCGTGCAGGCCTGTCGAAGGCTCCGGCAGGTCCGTCGTGGAGGAGGTTCAGCTGGTCGGATCCACTTTCAGAATATCCACAAATGTGTCGATTTGTTGAGTCCGGACTATGATATGCTGCGCCACTAGCAAATTCCTAATTTGAACCATCCTAAGGAGTCGTTCACACATTGGGCCTTGTGTGTTTTTACATTGTCATGCATTAGGATGAAAGAGTCACCGATATGGGCATATGCACCACATATGGTATCGAGGATGTCTGTGATATACCTTTCGGCTGTGTAAGAGTGCCTCCATCGAAGATGTGAACTCCTTTAGGCCCCGATTAAAAGAGATGACTCCCAACCATAAACAACCCACCTCAAACGGGGCAACCTGCAGCACAATGCATATGAGCGAAACACATTCTCTGTTGGTCGCATGGTATACTCTAGCACCCTGCTTCGACAGCGTACAGAGGGGACAATCTCGATCGTCCGTAAAGAGCACCTTTGCCCAATCGTCGACTGTCCAATGGATGTGTTCTCGGGCAAATGCCAGTCGCGCCCTTCGATGTGCCATGGTTTGCGGTGGACCTATGGCATGCCTCCGGGGCCAGTAATTATGTTCCGCAAGGCGTCGACGCAATGTATTTTTACTCACCCTGGTGCCGTGTACCTCCGCCAGCTGTATCTGCAGATGTCGTGCGTTGTGTGGCGCTCTCGTAATGCACGCAGACTTAAAATCGGTCTTACCACGATTCGTGGCCCTGTAACCTACCCTTGTCCACGCCGGCATCAGTGTGTCAGGTTTCCTGTACCGTTGGGCCACCCGTGCAATCGTTGTGTGCGCTACACCGAACCGTCGAACAAGTGCACGGTATCCGTGTCCTTCGGCGTGGAGTGTTGTTATCTGCACGCACTGATCTCTTGACAATTGATGCATTATCCTCTCCATGTTTATCTTAGTCGCTTCGTTACTAGTGATGATCCCTCGCTCGATTATACCCCAACATAACCTACCCCACCTCTCCCAGGAATAGATACGTGGTTTATTTCTTTCCTAAATTTTATCCGTTTACGGCCCCAATACGCAGCGAATTCTCTGCGGCGGTGGTACATAGTTACACTGATGCTGTCGTCTGTGTTGTTGTGGGGTTTCATGGGTTAGGGCCTTCCCGTTCCTGCGAGTGATATTTACCCTAGTGGTGCGTTATTTTTGACGAAGTGTTAATTACTATATATATATATATGTATATTATATATATATATTAATATTATATATATATATATATATATATATATATATAATATTATTATATATATTATATATATATTAATATATTAAAATATAGTGATTTACTAGTTTGATTGAGTTTTAAATTTGTGAATTTTTTTTTCAAATTTAGTGTTTAGCTTTCTTTTTATATAATTTGATATGATATAATTTTAATAATATTATATGCATATGCGTGTGGTATCTATGTATGTTGATATGTATATATGTTTTTTTTTTTTTTACATTTTATTTTTATTTATACTAAAAGCGCACGTAGCTCAGTGGCAGAGCAGCACCATGCTCAAGCGAGGTCCCAGCCCTCGCATGGTTCGGGTGGAGAATGTAACGCTATTCTCTCCTTGGGCTTGGCTTTCGTGTTGCCCGGACGTTAAATGCGTTCACCCCCTCCTAGATTAGGGCTCTGCCCGTGAGCGGTAGTGTTTATCTCTGCACAAATATATATTATATATGTATAATATATATATATATATATAAGATATATATATATATGGTATATATATATATATATAATATATATCTATATATTATATATATATATATTATAATATTATATAATATATTTATATATAATATAATATTAATATATATATATATATTATTACTTATAATATATATATATAATATATATATATATATATATATATATATATATATATAATATAAATATATATATATATATATAGTATATATATGCAGATAGAATCGCTAATAGGAAGATAAAGATTTGCCTAATCTTTGGCTGAACCACCCCATGTCGTGAATGAGAAGCAAAGTACTTGACGCTTTACCTTCGAGTCAGAAGGAGGTAAATTTTCCTTGTCTCTCTGTAAGTGATCTATATTTAATGACTTATTTATTGCTCTTATTACAATCTTAATAATTAACTATATATATATATATATATATATATATACTATATATACTATATATATATTATAGATATATATAATATATATAATATATATATTATATACTTATATATATAATATATATATATAATATATATTATATTTATATATGTGTGGGTGGGTATGGGTGTGTGCGCGTGTGTGTATGTATGTAATGGCAAAATCATTAATATTTTAATTAATTTGAAATGCAAACATGAATGACCTACATATTATCTTCCTTTCGATTATAATATTCTGAATGAATCAGGATACAAGCAAGTTTGACTATTGCACTTAAAACCGTGTCAATTAATTTTTTGTAATGGATGTTTTTTTCTTTTCCTTCATTACTTCTATTATCTTTTTGTATTCGTTGATGATCATCTGAAATTTCTGTGCCCAAGATCTTAACCCGTCATTTTATTTTGTTTTCAATCTGAATTAATTAGTTTGCTTTAACAAATATTTGCCAATATCTTATTTCAAGTCAACATTCCTTCTACACATCGGCTCAATTTCAAGCATTACTTTTTCAATAGGACTTTTTATTATATATATATTTTTTTATTCAAATTCTTTACAATATATCTCGGATCTAATGTACTTGGATTTCTTTATTTATTATTAAAAAAATCTTTAAAAAAAAAAATAACTGAAAATCTTCTTTGATATTTTTATCATTTCATAAAATGAAAAGCCTTAAAGTTAATTTTTTTAGCAGGATATTAATTAATAGTCTTGCTTTTTTTAAAACTAGAACATGTTTCCATGTAGCACCTAAAATATAATAAAGTGTTTCTAAAACTTAACACTCTTTCCTGCGAGAAACTTATATATTTAGATCCCTTATTTTATTAAATGGTTATTCGTAAACGAAACAAAAGTGACGAAATAATCAAACGAAAAAAGAAATAATGATAATAATAATAATAATAATAATAATAATAATTATACTACAATAATACACACACACACACACACACACACACACACACACACACACACAATAATAATAAATAATATAAATACATACATAATAATAATAATAATAATAATAATAATAATGGCAATAACAATTTTTATTATTTTTCATATATTTTTATTATTATTATTATTATTATTATTATTATTATTATTATTATTATTATTATTATTATTATTATTATTATTATTATTATTATTATTATTATTATTATTATTATTATTATTATTATTATTATTATTATTATTATTATTATTATTATTTTTATTATTATTATTATTATTATTATTATTATTATTATTATTATTATTATTATTATTATTATTATTATTATTATTATTATTATTATTATTATTATTATTATTATTATTATTAACATATACATTTAAAGTTTATTTAAAAAGGTACAAGTACCTAAATCAACTATGTTTTGAATGCATTGTTTGAAAAGTTAGTAAGAGGGAATAGCACTTCACACACACGACGAACAATTGCGGTTTAAAACATCCAGTATCAATATTTCAAATCTTTCGAACACTTGAAAAATGTAATAAAAGTCAAAGTTTTATCACTGGCATGGAAATATAAAGAAATATATCGATATAAAACATAAACAAAAATTTTTTAAATTGTAACGAAGCATTTAACAAACGGATGTGAACAATGTGAAACTTAAAAGGATAAATAAAACCAGAAGAGTTCATAGAGAGAGAGAGAGAGAGAGAGAGAGAGAGAGAGAGAGAGAGAGAGAGAGAGAGAGAGAGAGAGAGAGAGAGAGAGAGAGAGTAGAGCAGAGAGAGAAAATAGCACATAGTATAGAAGTATATATATATATATATATATATATATATATATATATATATATATATATATATATATATATATATATATATATATATGAAAGTATATATATATATATATATATATATATAGTGGTGGAGTGTTCTTGGAAATCAACCGGGCTGGGAGACCGGAAGAAAAAGTGGGTTGAGTCAGTAAAGGAATGCCAGAGGAGAGAAATGTGAGTTTGACAGAGAAAGTGAAGCAGTATATTAGGGAGTGAATGGAGTAGTTGTTACCGAGTATGGTTGTGGACCCACTCATTAAGGGGATGAACCCTACATTACGATATATGTCATAGTGAGGGTCCAACAGGTCCCCTGGTATGCCTTCCTAGGGTTTGATTTTCAGACTGCGACGAGTATGAAGGGGGTGGCATAGTTTTTCGACTTCGGTATCACATTCTTCACTTTCTGTTTCCAGTGTGATGCACGCACCTACCCCCAGTCTTGGGGAGAGAAGGTGGTGATATAGCAGCATATATATATATATATATATATATATATATATATATATATATATATAGTATATATATATATATATATATATATATATATATATATATATATATATATATATATATATATATATATACGTATTTTCCATATGAGAGGTTTGTTAGAGCAGAAAGAATAGGAATGAGGCGCGAGGAGTGAGGAGAGATGTAGGGGAGGGAAGTAATCGGAATGACTCGGGATAAGGAGAAATTTATCCACATTCCTATCTTTACTTTCAATTAATATTCTTTTTTTTTTTTTTTAAATAATTTTATTTTTTCTTTTTTTTGGTTTATTTTCTTTTCTTTTTTTTCTTTTTGGTTTATTTTTTGCAGTTTCATTTTTTGCTTTTATATAAATATAAGTTTGGAAGAGAAAGTTTTTATTCAACAAAAATTAATTATTATTTTTTTATAGTTATTATTTATTCCATTCTTGTCTTTTCATGTTTTGTCAAATGTTATTTTTTTTTATGGTTTGACTTTCTTTGATTAATTTATTTATTGGAGATTAAAATTAAATGTTTTGATAAATTAAAACAAGGATATTCTATTCACTTTTGAAACAAATGAAAACACTTAATTTATTTTTCAATTCGGCTTTTATGATTTCAGTTACTGGTCAAAAACATTAGTATTTCTTTATATATATATATATATATATATATATATATATATATATATTAAGAAGATATAAAAATTATATATATATATATATATATATATATATATATATATATATATATATATATATATATATATATATATATATATATATATATATATATATCTATAGTTGCTACGGGAATGATAACCATCTAAAAGAAGAATAGGAAGAAGAAGAAGCAAAGGTAAGATTAAGGATAGTGTTATGAAAAAGGATCAGATCGCTTAGACGTCTCAAGGAAGGAACAATTCATGAAGAAGTTAAAGACCGATAATCAAGAGAAATACTTTAAGTTTATGGTTAAATGGAAGTAAGAAAACCCGAAGAATTTGGGGACCAGTTGGGACCAGTTGGGACCAGAACTAGAGTTGGTTGCTTGATGTCGACACTAAACTCCCCGATGAAACGTAATGAAACAATAATTTGGAAATTCCACTTCAAAGTAGAAGATTGATGATTGTGTGTTCTATTTTGAATAATTTAAGTACAAACCTTCAGTTGGATTCTAATAAACTTAACCTCGAACAATTGTCGGGCCTGGCCGATGACAAAACGAAAAAGAGTATGGGTTGCCAAATCTGAAGCACTGACTTGAGACGAGCCAGCCTTTTCACAGCGTAAGCTGTTTGTGAGTATAAGTTTTGATGTAATAATTTATAAACTTTATTAATCTTAAACAATGACCAAAGGAATAATATTTTGCTCAATTATTCCTCAGCGACAGTTTTTACTATTTTTAAAGTATGTGCGATTATTGAGCATTTTCTAACCTGTTTTGTTAAAAGTTCAAATTTCCCAATATATGAGATTCTTTTTAAAACATTTTCAAGTGTTTTCGCTGAGTAAGAGTCACAAATCCAAGATCGCCTTATCATTGTTCAGTGGTGATTCCCGCCGGAATTTAATATATATATATATATATATATATATATATATATATATATATATATATATATATATATATATATATATATATATATATATATATATATATATTTATTATTATTATTATTATATATATATATATATATATATATATATATATATATATATATATATATATATATATATATATATTATATATATGAGCATATATATATATATATATATATATATATATATATATATATATATATATATATATATATATATATATATATATATTATTTATGGTGCTATATATATATATATATATATATATATATATATATATATATCGAAAGCCTTTGACAGAGTCTGGCACAAAACTTATAGTATCTGTCATTCTCTCTTACACTTTATAGCCGCTGTTATTGACATCTATCCTTCGTCCTTTATATCTAGCAATGGGAGTTGTTTTTTAGGGTTTGGTCCTATCCCTTACTACTCTTTTTTAGCTTTTCATTAATGATCTGTCTAGAGCTGTAAGTGCATAAAAAAATCGACCTGCATTTTTTTAACATTTTAAATTTTGGTGGGGGAAAAAATCAACGTTTTTTTTAAAGAAAATATTACCTTATTTTACTTGTTTACATTTTTTTTATTATTTAGAGCTAACTTCATTACTAACAGTCTTGAGAATGGTTTTTTTCCATAACAGTACTGTATAAATAACTGGTTTTAAATGGTTATTCTACTTATTTTACTTCTCACTAATAGTCTTCGATCTGTCTCTTTGTATCCCATTCAATATCATGCTGATGCTTTCTCCCTTAATTACTCTCTCAGTATCAGATACTTCTAACTCAACAGCAAGTAGTAAATGCATTTATTCCTTTAAGGGTTGCTATTTTAGCAACTGACATGACTTCTTATCTTTCTCATATTTCTAGTTGTGATAAAGGTTATGTTTCCATGTCTCAAAGACTCTGTTCCTTCATCTATCCACTCAAAATAATATTTCACATAATTATGACATCTACTTTGAAAACACAATTGAAACCTTCAACTTTTCTTAATATTGTTGGTATTTCCTTGTCATTTGATCTTTCTTAAAGGATTAAATTACCTCTCTCAC
>JABUQX010100656.1:10000-12500 GCA_015478945.1 Trachelipus rathkii | reverse complement strand
TCACCTTTATTATATCCAACCCAGATTGAGAATAATCTCCTTTAAGCTTTGTACTAATTTCCATCACTTTACTTTTAGCAGGATTGATTTTTGTCTTGGCAGTCTCGTTAAAACTCAAACACCAAATCAAGTAGTTTTTCTTTTGTATCTGCATAAAACAGAATCGTCAGGAATAAGTAAAAAGTTTATCTCCCAATTACTCTTATGCAGATTCATATCAGCTTTTTTCCCAATTCTATCCATATCCCAAACTACACTACCTAGAAAAATATTAAACAACTCATGGAGACATAACATGTTCTTGTTTCAGACCCACTCCTACTTTAAACCGCTCCCCTTCCCTCCTGTTAATTACTAGCATATATATATATATATATATATATATATATATACTATATATATATATACTTATATATATATATATATATACTACTCTGCTTATATATATATATATATATATATATATATATATATATATATATATATATATACATACTAATATATATATATATACGATATCAATATATATATACTATATATATATATGTATAATAATATATATATATACATATATATATATATATATAATATATATATATATATATAATATATATATATATAATATATATATGTAATAATATATATATATATATATGTGAAATATATATAATATATCTGTATATATATAATGTATATATATATATATATATATATATAATATAATAATAACATATAATATATATATAAATAATAATAATATAATAATAATAATAATAATATATCATATATATAATAATAATAATAACTCTAATATATATACATGTATATGTACATGAATATTTGCACCTGAATTGGTACTGAGAAAAAATAATAATTTCAAAAATAAGATGTAGAGATAAGATATATATAATAATAATATATATGTATATATATATATATATATATATATATAAATAAATATATAGAATAACTTAATAATATATATATATATATATATATATATATATATATATATATATATATATATCTTTCTATATATATATATATATATATATATCATTTAGAATAAAAAATTCAACCTGATCTAATAAGTATCATTATAAAGACAGGTCTGGCCAAACTATTCTAAATTTAGCTTGTAAAAAAAAAAATAGAAAATGCTTTGTTAAAATTAATTAAAAAATCACAATCCAAAACAAGTTTTTTTCCAACTCTCTCTCTCTCTCTCTCTCCCTCTCTCTTCTCTCTCTCTCTGGCTCTCAGAAATATAGATATATATATATAAGAGAGAGTCAAACTCTAGGAGATGTCTCTTACTCTCTCTCTCTCTCTCTCTCATATATATATATATATATATATATATATATATATATATATAACATATATATATATCTGTATAACCATGTGTAATAATATTAATAATAATAATAATAATATATATATATAATAATATAACCAATAACCAATAACCAATAATAACTCATATAATAATAACATATATGTAATAATAGCCAATAACCAACATAATATTATATATATACTTATATATATGTATATGTATATATATATGTTGTATAATATATAATAATATATATATATATATATATATTCAATAACATAACAATAATAATAATAACATAATGCATATATATATATATATATATATATATATATATATATATATAATATATATATATATCTTCCATCAGGAAGGCCTACGGACTGCCAGAAGAGACGGCATTCCTTTCCACTCAGTCCTTTTTAAGAGTACACCATCCTATATCAGCTGAAGCATCACGGGCAGTCCATGTTTTCTCGGGGCTCTCTCCACGCAATCTTCCAATCTCCCCCTCGGTCCTCCTCTCTGCCTTACTCCTCCATTCTCCTGCACCACTTCTCCACCACTCAGTTCTCCACCAGCATCCTTACTATATCCCCTCACATCTCAGTCTTGCCAAATCTATCCTGTTCAATAAAGGCACCACATCAACTCTCTCCCTAACCAACTCGTTTCGCACTCTATCTCTCCTCGTTTTTCCCATATCGTCTTCAACGCTTTCATTTCAGCAGATTCGATCCTTTTTATCTCCCTTGTTGTACTGCTCCATGTTTGAGATCCATAAATCAATGTGGGCACGCTCGTAAACACTCCACCTAGGTACAACAAACTGATCCATATTTCTCACATCATCAATGATATCTCCACTCTCTCATACTCTGTATCTCATTAAATAATCATGTATTTTTCATTTATATATATATATATATATATATATATATATATATCTTATAATAACATATATAATGTAATAACTTCTTATTATATGTATATATGTAATATGGCAACCAATAACATAATATGCTGTAGCCAATATAATTATTATATATGCCTGTATGTATGAAATGTAATATATAATAATAACTAATATATATACATATATATTTATATAATATAATAATAATAATATATATAATAATAATATATACATAATATATATGT
>JABUQX010100656.1:0-7500 GCA_015478945.1 Trachelipus rathkii | reverse complement strand
TACTTGGTATTTCTCTTAATAGTACATTCTTCACCACGATGAGTACGGTTGGATTTTGAGGGGTGGCTTATATATATAAAGGTATACATATATTAAGGGCTTCCTTCGTTTATATTGTGTAGCTATGAAGAACACTTATTAAGACCAGCTCTGTTAGGATTTCTTCTCTCGTAGACTGAAAAAATATGTTTTAAGCCTTTTCAGAGTAGGGAAATATCTTTATGGGGTGCATGTTTTGAGCGAGAGAAATGCTAAAATCCTTAATAATCCAAATGTGGATGTTCATATCAAATTTATTTAAAAAATTTTAATAGATATCTATGGAATGAGTGACTTTACAAAGATTAGTAAAGGATCTATGGCTTACGAATTTACTCTCTAACTCGTTTGAAAAATCATCCGGAAAATAAATTGTAATTGTCCTATGTCTTTTTATTTTACATTGGTTTTCACATGAGGCATTCTCATTTCTTCATTAACAAAAAGCAAAAGTTCTGCTGCAACTTCCAGAATATTTGAAATTGTTTCATCGATGTTTGCCCGAAAATCTTTCAAAATAAACATCACATTTTCAATATGATAAAAATCAGTTGCTGTCACTAATTATGGAGACTGAAATGTAATACACAATGGAAAAGTGAAGGAGAATAAAGTTGGTCATAAATAAACTTTTAACAAATATACTTTTGATTACAGATTTCAAAACATCATTGTTTTTTGATGAAGTTTTAATATCATGATCCACTCAAGCTCCTCTAAAGCTTCAACAAATGCTTTAAAAATTTCTCTACATTGTAACAATCCATCGTAATTTTTTCTATTTTTATTCTATTAAAATTGTAGTCAGCTTTGGCTATCTAAAATAGTACCTAGTTGCATTCTCTGTGCCATAACGTTTCTAATGCGTTGTACTTCACATGGATGAAAACAGCAATAAACATATAACATCGCTGGATATTTGCGACAACTTAAATACCTCTAAAACCTTTCTTCAATGCTTCTGCACCATAATATAGTTGTCCAACCAAAAAGTCGCAATTTATTTCAACGTTCTTAGTATTGATTTCGCTAGATATTCTCCGTTAAAGCTTTCAACAGCCACAACCTAGGAAATTAATAATTATTATTATTTTTATTATTATTATTAAAATTAAAATTAAGAGACTCAATCTAGCAAAAAAAATTTATATTTAAAAATTATATATATATATATATATATATATATATATAATAATATATATATATATATATATATATATATATATATATATATATAACTCTTATATATATATATCTTCTAACTCTTTCATAATATATATATAACTAACATATAACTATATATACTAACTCTTCTTTATATATGGCTATTTATAAGATGTTGACTCCAGGACGAAATCAAATAATAAATGTGCGTAATTTAATGATTTTATTGGTTAAATACATTAGTGTCTTTGGGTTTTCCCAAATGTAAATTTGATTAATGATAACAAAAGTAAAAAGAATTTGATCTATATTTACTTTATTGTTCACCTATAGTCTTATAATGGAGTCAAGCTTAGGCAATTTGTTTAGGTTTATGATTGATGAATGTACCTAAAGTTTGTAGAGACGCCATGATAATAAATTAGTATTTGATGTTTTTATCATAATTTTTCTTTTTGATCCGAGGTGGGATGCTGGCCCTACCCCTCTATATTATCATCCCCCGCTAAAGCGGGGTGCCCCGCTCGTTATGCTCGCGGGTCCGTGGTAGAGTTTTTTTAAAATAAATTCATAAATTCATAAACATAATCGAAAATAAAAAAAAAGAAAAACAAAAAGAACAAAATCAAATGTTTAAAGAGAATAATAATAAGCCAGCCATGTGACCAATAATCAATAATGAAATAATAATAATAATAATAATAATAATATCATGTATAATAATAATAATAATGCAATATTAATATGACAATCTGTTAATTCTTTAAAATTAAAAATACAAAATAACTTGCTAAATGTTAGAAATTGTACAGTGAAAATATGAGAGTTGTGAGTTGTTTCGCGTAAATTTTCCCCATATAAAACTGGGTCAGTACAATCTTCATAAAGTATTAAACATATGTATATGTGTATATATATATATATATATATATATATATCATTATCAATATATATCTCATATCATTATATATATATATATATATATAATATGTATATATATATATTACCATATTCATTAGTGTGTTGGTATTGGTACATGTGGTGTGATGATGATGATGTGTGTGTGTGTGTGTTAGTATTGTATTATAGTTGTTGTGTCTGTGCGGGGAATATCAATGGCTTCTCATATGCCTATACCAAAGCTCAAGTGTGTAATTGACATGATATTGACTGATGCATTGGCAGTGGTGATTAATGTTTGGCTGGATTATTGGGACGTGCTGGTAAACATATAAAGAAATTTTAAAGAATGATTGCTAGAAGTTTTGGTTTGAGATCTAATTAGCACAGAAGAAGTTATTTACATATCCACATCTTTCTACTACATTGCTATATAAATTCTGATTTAATTTTTATTTTTATTTTTCATTAATCTTCAGCTATTGTTATAGCCTGATTGAAATAGGTAATTAGTGTCGGAGTTACAAGACTATTACGCAGCTCACACACATATATATATATATATATCATGTATATATATATATATATATATATATATATATATATATATATATATTTCTTTATATATATATATATAACTAACATAACCAGCAACGCATATATATATGCTTATATAATACTGCTGTAACCAACATAATAACATAACCTTCTTTATATATAATATATATATATATATATATATATATATATTAGTATAGCCTGTGTTGCTGTATAGCCAACCAGCCTGTTTGTAGCATGTCTTTAGCCCAGTAACATTGTGTATGCTAATATGTATATAGCCAGCCAGCCAGTAATAGCCAGCGCAATAACCTGTAGCCAATGTAATAGCAGCCAACCAACTTGTAGCTAATAGCAACCAATAGTAATAATATCTTTGTATGTAATATATATATATATAACTATATGTAATATGACTATAATATGACTGTAATAATATAATATATATATAAATAATAATATGTAATATAATATATAACTATATAACATAATATATATATATGTATGTATAATAATAATATATGTATATATATATATATATAATATAATAATAATATGTAATATAATATATGCTATAATATATATATATGCTGTTGTAATACTTATATGTATATGTAATAATGTAACATATGCTCTAATATATAACTGTATGTAATAATATATAATACTAATATATATCTTATATATAATATATATGCCATATATATATAATATTATCATATGTAGCAATAATAACCAATATATACGCTAACAATATATATATATATAACATCATATATATATATATCATATATATATATATATAACTCTGCTCTAATATAATAATAATATGTATCATAATATATATAATATCTTACATGGAGTACAATATACATTGGGAATTTTGCATGCAACTTTTATATCTTTATATATCATCCCTTCAACTCTTCTTTTCGAACTCTCCTAACTCTTATGTTGTTTAATATCTTAGCCATGTATTATAGTTATGTATATGTAATAATATATAATATATAATAATAATAATATATATGTATATATATATATATATATAAAATAACTATATATATATATGTATATAAACTGTAATAATATATTTAATAATAACATATATATGTATGTAATATATATATATATAATAATAATATATGTATAATAACAATAATAATAACCAATAATAATAATAATAATAACTATATATATCAATAATAATAATAATAATAATATATATATGATACCATATATGTATATGTAATATATATATATAATATATATTTATATATATATATATATATATATATATATATATATATATATATATATATATATATATTATCAATTTGTATTTTAATCTAACGACAATTGAAGAATGTAATTAAAATTGTTATTAAATTGATTTAAAGAATTTGTCTTCTGTGATGAGCTTCAAAATAAAGAAATATTCATCAACTATTTAAAATTACTTAATTAAGTTTCATGCTTAAAGGCTACTAATGAGTCACTATCCTTAAATCTATTTTTATATATATACTTTAAATATATATATATATATATATATATAATAATATATATGTATATATATGTATATATATATATATACTAATATATGCTAACAACCCAATAATATATAATATAACCATATACTCTCTCTTTCTTTATATTTATATATATATAATATATATATATGTAATAATAATAACTTAATAATAATAATATAATAATAATAATAATAACTTAATACATATATATATATATATATATATATTATATATATATGTATAATAATAATAATATATATATAATATAATAATATATATGTATATAATATATATATCATATATATATATATATATATATATATATATATTGCATGATAATACTCTGCGAGACGTGCTTGGCACTTTCAAACGGAGGGCCAAAAAAATATAAAAAACATTAAAATAAATGGAGAGAAAGTAAATGCCTGTCGCCACTTGCGTTCTCAGGTGGGCACGGGCGCAAGGATTTAAATAACGAGGAGAAGATTGAATATAGCGGGGAAAATAAAAAAAGGGAGTTTCACAAAGCAGATGTGGCTACGGAAAGGGAAATTTACCACAACAGATATAGATCTCCAATATTCATAATATTCATGAAAGAACAAACTTTCTTCATTGCAAAGGGAGACAGTGGTGATCGAGGGATCAATTCACTCGAGCACCTTGCCGGTGCCAATACCTATAGAAAAGTGATAGGGCGCCAAACGTCGACACTTGCAGAAAAGAGGGTCAAGGGAGTCTAAGTGCTGGGGATAGCAGTTGCCAGCCTCTTCAGCGCCCGGCACAGCTCTATCCGGAGGGTGGAACCAGGAGACCACACCCAAATGTGTAGAACAGTATTCCATACAGGGCCGAATAAAAGACCTTTTTATAACTGGAGCATCTGAGCAGAAGAAAATTCACGCAATCTGGACAGAATTCCCAGCTTTTGAGGCCATTTTAGCAGCCGATGTGATGTGAAATTCTCAAGACTTGAACCAAAAACACAACTTTAAAATTTGTTTACGGGTAAAGACATTAAGAGCCGTCAAGGGAATAGGAAAGTTGGGAGGTATTTTAGAGAGAAAGAAAGTTGAGTTTTCAAAGAGTTGAACTTCACAGATTGCAGTTACCCCACTGAAATTCCGACCAAATCGGCAGGAATTGAATCAGAAAGCTGTAGACGAGAATACTCACAGAATATAAACGAGGGAGCACAGTAAAATGAGTGGAAGAATGGAGGTTGAGTCATCGGCATAAGAGGGAACAGAGTTGGAAGTGCAGCTAAGAAGATCGTTGATGAAAAAGAAAGAATAAAAGTTGGAGATAAAACAGAACCTTGAGAACACCACAGGTAATAAAAAAAGGAGGAAGAGGTTGCTCCATCAACAAGAGCTGAAATGGATCGATCTGAAAAAAACTAGAAAAGAGTAAGCAAAGCGAAGAATCAAGGAAGATTACCTTAGGAAGTAGCATGCCATACCCTGTCAAAAGCTTGAGATATGTCAAGCGCTACCACTAAGGGCTCCGCGCAGTCATAAGGGCAGAAGATGCGAATGGAAGTGAGATAGGAAGGATATCTTGAGTTGGAGTCTCAGTCGTCAAGTATACTGACGATCTGAGAAGAATATGAGATTCTATGATCAATGAGTTATATATGTATATATATATATATATATAATAACATAATAATATATAACTATATATAACCTTATATATATATATATATAACGCCAACAATATATATATCTATACATCTCTATACTCTTCATAATATAACCAATAATAACATATATATGTATATATATATATATCTTTCTTATATATATATATAATATATATACATACAAGACTTTTCAATTAACCGATATATATCGAACGAGCGATGTAATGGATTTTTTTCGATTATGTCTGAGGCAATAGAGCGTGAGGGGTTGGCAAAGTTTTTTTTTTTTTTTAAACTAAAGGAATACCCAAAGGTAATCGCCAAGATGGAAAGAGTCAGGATGCATAAACTCAGCCTTGAGGACGACGGGGACTTCATAAAACATGCAATGTCAACTACAAAAAAATGTATAATGAAAAAACTAAAAAAACAAAATTAACATATATTATATTAACGATATAATAAAAACAGCATGTGGCAGCATTTTCTCTTCTTCTATTGGAGTTTAAGTTAACACATCACAGTGCATGGTTAGACGATTAGTGTTCAGCGATATTTCTGATATCTGTATTTTTATGTAACATCCAAAAAGGAAAAGTGCCTACGCCTTATATATATATATATATATATACTTTATATATATATATATATATATAGCATATATGCTTATATATATATGCTATATATATATATACTCTATATATATATATCATATATATAAATATTCACTGCTAGTATATATGGCATTAATATGTGGCATGTGTATAACAACATAAGTATCATGTGTACATATATATTTAACTCAACTCTATAATATATAATAATATGTATATATATATTCATATAATATAATATACATAATATAATACATAATACATAATATTAATATTATCAATATATAATAATAATAATGTAATAACTACTATATATATATATCTATCATGTATATGTATAATATATGTATATATTAACTCAACAATAACCATATATATATATATATGTATAATACATATATCATATATATATGTATAATAATATGTATATACATGCAGCCAATATATTATATGTACAATACATATATGTATATATAATAATAACTATATATCTTATATATATATGTATATGTAATAATAATAATATAATATATATATACATACTATATAATAATAATATCTATAATATGTTTCTTTGACAAATTGTGAAATATATATTTATATATATATATGTATATCTTATATCATAACAATATATATATAATATATATAATATATACAGTATATTAATAATGTATGTATATATGTATAATATCAATAATATATATATATATAACTTATATAATATATAACATATATATAATATAATAATACTATAGTAATAATAATAATAATAAATATATATTAACAATATATAAACCCAATATATCATATACACATATACAACATATATATATATATATAATATATATTATATTATTATATTACTTTATATCTTAATAATAATAATATTATCATGTAAATATATATGTAAATCATATGTATATAATTATCATATAATAATAATATAATATAAAAATCATATTATAATATATATGTAATAATAATAATAATATATTAATATATATAATAATAATATATGTAATATATATATATATATATATAT
>JABUQX010100655.1:0-20000 GCA_015478945.1 Trachelipus rathkii | reverse complement strand
TTCTTCAGATTCGCCACACAAAACTAAATCACCTGCATACAATAAGCAAAGCAAGCTCCACTCTCTTTCATTCCTCCACCATTTCCTGCCATCCCCTCCTCAAATTCTTTCATCACCCTATCCATATACAAATTAAAATAGTCATGGAGACATAACACATGACTGCCTCCTACCCAGTATGAATATTAAGACATTAACTCTCCGCCCCATTTATTCTTTCTCACACGTCACAATCAACTTACATACTTTCGATTCCATTCAGAAGTACCACCAACACCATGTATCATTAACAATTGACAGAGCTTCCTTTATTAATCCTGTCATACGCCTGTTCCAAGTCCATAAACCAAATACAGTTTGCTCTCTCATTTTCTCTAATGTAAAAATATGCTACACATCCTCTACCCCTTCTAATTGTACCTCGTTCTTCAACAATCCGCCCCTCAGTCACTCGACGTACTCTTACAACCAAAATACCAGCATATATCTTAACTACAACATTCGATAAACTAATTCCCCTTTAGTTTATACTGTTCCTCTTATACAAAGGCCACTACCACTGCTCTCCTCTCCAGTCCTCCTGAAAAACACCCTCCACAAATGCTATGTTAAACAACCTCCATATCCAGTCAAATACAATCTCTCCTCCAATCTTGATCATTTCACCAGTAATTCCATTTTAACCTTCTGATTTACTAATTCTCAACTTTCTCACTCTGCCTGATCCCTAAAATACCTATTTCTTACACCATCAAACTCGCTCACATTCATTATCACCTCTTCATCATTACCAAGGTTATGCAGATTACCGAAGTGTTTTCTCTACAGTCTCCTCACATTCATCTCATCAATCTGGAAAGCTCCATCCCTATTCATTATTCTACGAAGATTTCTCTTACTCTTACACTTTCTTCCAGAACAGCTTTTTATATCATTCTTATCTATACTATTCTGAACATTTTCTTCAACAAGGGTTTTCAGCTTCAAAAAGAGTTTAAATATATCTTAAATAGAGATGGAGTAAAGCATCGATATTGGGATATTTTTCATATAGTCGGTATTCAATATCGATAAAATCCTGATAGTATTGGTTTCGGTATAAAATAACCGATACCAATACCAGAATTTTGTTTAAATAATTAAAAAATAATACTTAATTTTAACTAAAATTTAAAATTTAATATATTACTGATAGCTAGCGTAATTAATTTCCAGAAAGTTGAGGTTGCTAATCTACACATTTAATCTAATAAAACTGATATTGGTACTTGGTATTGGAATCGGTATTGGCAGTTTTGTGACATCGGTAGTCGGTATCAGCAACTGATAAATTTGGTATCGATCAGTAATTATTCCTTGGCCACACCGATTAAAATATATTCAGCAAAATTAACCAAAAAAAAAATGAAATTTTAATTAAAAAAAAAGTTATTTATCTATCTACAATAAAAACAAAGGTGTTAAAATCGACAAGAGGAGTTTTGACTTCAATCAAACAGAAAGCCCCAATAAAAGTCTTAAAAGAATCTTCGAAAAACCTGCGTCTACAAAGTTCTGTATGACATTCTATAAAATCGTTCATTTCTACCTTATTATTACTAACTAACTAACTAATATATCTTTCTTTCTTTCTTTATCTACCTTTTTTTCCCAAGATTGGGAGTAAGGTGCGCTACAAGCATCGGAAAAGAAAAGAAGTAGGAGAACATGGCAAATGTCGAAAATAAAGCCCAGCCTTACCGACCCCTCTGTACCATTAATTAGTAAGAACTCGTCGCAATCAGAAAATCCACCTAGAGCTTCATGGGACCGCGACGGATCCACACTGATGGTAAGTCGTTCAAGTGTACGGGTCATATCCCGCTGGCCACCAGGTGCGCCCAACCATTAACCCTCCTTACAACCACCCCGCCATTCTCTCCTATCATGCACCTTTCTTCTCGCCACTGCCAAACTCTCACATTTCTCTCCTCGCAAACATTCCTTTACTGACTCAATCCTCCTTTTTCTTCGGTCTCCCCACCGGTCGCGTTCACCAACACTACTCACCACATTATGACATCCGCTAAACAAACCGATTATCATTCATCCTATTATACTACAAAATTGACCAAACCATCTCAACGTCCACATACTTCCATTTATTCTCTCGTTTAAACATTTCTTCTCTTCCCACCACAAAACTCTCTAATATGTTCATCCTCATCTTTATTTCAATTCCTTCATCCACACTCAGCACGCCAAACCTAAGATTCCCATACAATCTGAACCACATTAATGAACTTCTACCGATCTATATTCATTATTCCAGACCATTAGTCATCGCTTCACTATGACAACTCAAACACAAAAGAAGACCAAAAAAATAAGAAAAAGTAAGACAATCATACAAAGAAAACGCGCAACGAAAAAGAGTGAATGACACCAGAAAAAAAAAGTCAGATAAAGTCCAGTCACTCATCATACTCACCAACACACGACCAGAGAAGAACCTCATAAGCGCGCGCATACTATCGCCCATAACTACTCAACCCAGTCAAGTGCTAAGGCCAAGACAAAAAAAGAACACAGCGAGAGAAGCACTAGCGCAGGCATCATGGGGGGTTAAACAATCATATCCTCATGCATAGACCCTAGCGCACTCCAGGCCTTTAGTCCTTTTACATTCACCAACGATATTTAATTGCACCAGCCACCTTCCTCTTATTCACAAGTTTCCTGCAACACTCTGTGTCATTCGTTCCTTCTTCATCCAACATGTAATACCCAAATTATTTAAACTCAGACACTTGTTCAGCTGCTCACCACTCTAACATATACTTCACACTGACGGGCATCCATCACTCAACCATAATCTACTCTTATCACACGTCTTTACTTTCAGGGCCCCTCCTGTTTACATAGCAGCTCCAAATCTCTCTACCAATTCTATCTCTAAAACTCTCTTCAGACTCACCACACCAGAACCAATCATCCGCACTAAATAATAGAAGGCACCCTCCACGTCAATCTCTATTCTCCATCATTCTGAACACCATTTCCTAAGCCACCACCACCCTAATTCTTTCATACCCCATTCCATAGTACAAAATAATGTACTAACCAAGCGAGACATTAACACACCCTGTCTACCCTTCAGCTGATTATGCTAAACCAATTCACCTAATGACACCAATTATTCTCACACACGCCTCCACTATTCGGTTATACACGACATTTGATTCATTCAGAAGTCCTCAACCACCAATCACCATATATCATTAACACCCTTAAGCCCCATTTAGAGCATCTCCTATTAACCCTTCATCGCCTTTGCACGAAAATCCATAAAAAACCTAAATACAATTTATTCTTTTTCTCCTTCATTTTCGCTCAATCATTTGCTTTCACTTCTAAAGATTTGATCCACATCATCCTCTACCACTTCTTAAACGCGCCCTTTGTTCTTCACCAATCCAGTACCTTTCAGTCACTCGAGCGCACCTTTCGGCACCAAAATACCAGCATTATATATCTTCCTTACAACACTCAATAAACTTTATTCCCTTTAATATATTTCTTTTTATAACAAGCTTCCCCTTATCTCCCTATACCCTATATAATAAGGGCTACTAAATTAATTGCTCTCCTCCAATCCGCTTTGAAATATACCCATCCATAAACGCTTATTACACAACTTCCAAATTCAACTCATATCACCATCTCGCCATCCGTTCGATCATTTCGACCAGTACCGGTAATTTCACGTATACCTGCAGATTTACCATTTTCAACTTTCATCACTCTACCCCATTAACCTCCTCACTTGCTTAATAGACCTTCACCCTCAATAAATTACCATATTCCATTCTGCAAACCATCAAACCACAGCACATTTCACTATCAACCTCTTCAATACTGACACACATATTTATGCAGATTTTTCGAAGTGTTCTTTCCACACTACACTCACATCCATTCTCGATCAGTTACAAAAGCACCAATCCTTATTCATTATTCTAAGCAGGTTTCCCCTTCATTTGCTTCATTCCTTAACTTTTCGCGACTTTCCTCTCCAGAAAGAGCTTAACCTATCCCTTGTAAGTCCCCATTCATCACTACCTTCAAACTGCTCAATTAACCTAACAAATTGTTTCTAAACGCTACGTATGCCACCTAAATTAACATATTTCTTTTTTCCTCATTAGTATGGACCAGCGCATTTTCTTTTGAAAACTCATCCATTTGACTGTTTAGTACATTCAACCACGCTTCTTTTTTAAACTATTTAATTTTTTTTTTTCACCTCTTCATTCCCACCACTCACTGTTAACATTACTTACTTACAACTACCTAGCCAACATTCCAGCATTACTTCTTTTGAGCCCACTGCTTAACTATTAGCTCCTTCATTTTGCTCCCAGATTTGTTCAGTTTTCACTTGTTCACATTTCAACTGATTTACTGGCGAAGCGCTTGCTACATTCTTATCCTCCTTCTCCATCTATTACCTTGTCACCTTCCAACTTCTCACTCCCTTAATTTACCCACTTCCTTCCGTTGATATCACCTTCCTCTCCATCCAAGCCCCACAACTAACTTAATTTTACAATAGAACCACATAATTGATCCGATAATCCCATGCCTAAACCCCTCACTGATTTACATCCAACACATACTTCAACATCTCCTCCTTCTTCACCAACACAAAATCCATAACCACCCTATTTTCACCTTTGAAACATCTCTACTACACCAACTCTAGTATACTTCTGGTTTATTTACTCTTCTTTTTGGTTGTTTTAACTCGAATCATTACTTACACACACACTTCTTTCCTCACAGAAATCAAGATCACCTTAGACCTACCATTCTCATTAATTACCCGATCAACGCGCCAAAACATACCTGTCTATACCATCAAGAACAAGACACAATCTTTTTTTTGATCACCTCTCGTACCATATGGCCCAACCGGATTCAGCGTCCCCCAACAACTATCAATCTGAAGGCTTGGTCCTATGCTCCGCCCATCCAAACAATGCGTTTCAGCGATTATCCAAAGAAAAGAGAAATACGCGTACTCCGTTCAACGCTTTTCCTCAGAACTGGACATACGTCAAACAATCACACATACCTTGACCTTCTCAAACTTAATATTAACCATTAGAATCCCCGGAAAGAAAAGTCTACCATACTCATATTAAACCACAAGTCACTCATCAAAAATTGCAACTTCCTTCCTGCTACTCTCTCATTCCTATCCACACCAGCACACACACACTTTTCACACCACACAACTCATTTTTCAACACGCGTTTCCTTTTCATCTTTAAGTTTCGTCACGCGATGCAAATCAAATTTGCCCGTTTCTAAAAATTACATCCAAAGTATAAGTTCTCCTCATCTCCTCAACATTTTATTCCTCTGACATTCGATGTACATAAACGATTCATACAATTTCGCCGAAAATTAGACGGCCTTTTACGGCGATCACTACCACCTTCTCAGGGGTATGCATTAGCATTCCTAGCAAGAGATAGGGGATACGTGTAGTCGGGGCAGCCAAAACACCAACTTTACCCCCGCTCCCTTAGTCGCCTTGCTACGACACGCAGGACATGACAAGAATGTGGCCATTCTTTCTTCTCCCACAAATAGGGATATGATCGTATTGATGTCTGTAAGGGTGTTATCTAAAGAGGAGTGTGTGTCTGTTAAGTTATGTTGTATATGATATGTGCGATAAATGCCAGTGTCAGTAATGATGTTGCCTGCAGGAGGCAAACATTAAGTGTGTGCAAGGAACTAATGAACGCAAAAGAAGGAAAGACGCACCATTAAAACTGGGCAGGGTTAAAATTTTATGCGGAAAATGAGAAAACAACATGCGCGGAAGCAATTTAAATATACGCTTGAAGCGTTCTTTTAATTGGGGACGTGGATGGCCTAGTGGTTAGAGCATACCAAGTTATGATAACTCTGCCGCGACGCGGAGTCAATGTTCCCAACGCTCTCATACAGGCAAAAGTAATAATGCTTTCATTTAAAATATATATATTATATAATATACTATATACTATATATATAGTATATATATATTATATATTATATATATATTATATATATATATATTATATATATATTATATACATATATATAATATATATATATAAGTCAATGTAGTTCGCATTACTCATGGCCTGCAGGGTCGTTTTGCCCTGAAGTGAGCCCAGAGGAGGAATTTTCCCAAAAAAGTGCCATCTCCAAGTCAAGTTCATCGCCTACTGAAAACGACTTCGCAAAAGGAACCTCCACAAATCAACCTCAGAAGCGCCTCAAAGGACCACGACCACCTCTCGCCCTCCCTGCGCGGGGGCATCGGTCCCTAGAATAAGATTAATTCAGCCGATCTTACTGGGTCTCAAAGCGCCCAGCCCATCCGGTTTTTTTTTATTTATTTGGAGTAGCATGGGACAGCATACTCACCTCTATACCTCTTACTATCAAGAAACATATAAATCAATAGTAGTATACCAAACGACATGAGACACTTTATTACTTGGATTTTTGAAACTAATGACCTGAACTAGGATGCTTATGTTATTAGATCCCCTGGAGGAGGACATGGGGTCTGCGCCCTTCGCTGCGCCTTATCAGGGTGGCAAAATGGTAGGCGGCAAAGACATATAGTATATATATAGATATACTATATATATATATATATATATATATATATACTACTATATATATATTAATATATATATATAATTATATAATAATATATATATATATAATATATATTACTATTATATATATATATATATTATATACTTATATATTATATCATATATATATTTTACGGTATATATAGTAATATTATATATAATATTATCATATTACTATATATATATATATATATATATATATACTATATACTATATACTCAGATTAATTATTATATATTCAATTAAATCTATATTATTGAGATTCATTAAATTATTTATATTACGCGAAAAAAAATCCGATATATACGTCTAACACTATTTGCTTATTCATCAACTACATACCATCAGTTTGGAAGGAGGAAATGAATAGAGATCTTCACAAGCGCTGCGAATAGGACAAAGGCTCTTCTGTGAAATAAGTACGAAAGGTTTAAGACGACGTAAAGAGGGCAACTCGCAATCTTCAAGGAATACTCATGAATAGCGAATGGATACTTTACGCTTCACACTGACTGATACAAGTGGATTGCGAAACAGGAGATGTATGACCGAGGATCATCTCAATAACTCTCGAAAATATGCCACTATACCGCATACGCACCAGTGATGTTCAATATGGGGTGATTACGCTCGAAATGACAATAGGTGTGCGGTAATTGGTTGGTGTAAGAAAAAATAACCCGGTATTTGGGGACGACGTTCCCTCGCGTGTCTCCAACACACATCTGCGACAATTCCGATCATCATCTCTCTGCGTCCAACGGCCCGCCTAATCACTTCGACTGCACCATCCACAGCCCGCCGATCAGCCTCTGGCTCCTAAGCGGGTCCTACCGGATACGGTAATTTAGTAGAGAGGGAAGTAATAGGCTAGAGTGCAGACAAGAATGTTGTGAAGAACAGGATAAATATACAGGTATATAGATGGCGGGTGACGTCATAACAGAATGACAATGATCCAATAAATGGGAGAAGACGAAGACCGGCATAGAACTGTAATTCACTGTGCGATATGGAAGTTGCTGACTTAAAAGCGTTTATGATAAGGTTCATGTATTATACTCCTTACAGCGATTTGGAGCCGTCCGATAGTAATAGATTACTACTTTACAGCAAGAGAACGGGAAGAGGGACAAGGGAAACTTGCGGAATTAGCTTTATCGAATGCTTGTGAAGGATGATATATGCCCTTTGATATCGTGGTTGAGATAGGTGACGTGTCGAGTGAACAATAAGAGTACTGATGCGAGGCAAAGAACAAGCTGCCATTAATAATGTCGGTAGAGGATCAGTTGAAGATCAAAATTGTTAACACATTGCAAACAAATAGATTGAGAAAATAGAGAAGAAAGAACTAATGTGTGGTATTTAGCGCTTTATATGGACTATGTGCATTACAAGGCGAATATGACAGGATTAATTAGGTAAGCTCGTGTGGCAATGTGCTAGTGATATAATTGGTGTTGGCCGGGGCAATAGCTTCTGAATGAGGAATCAAAAATAGTACCTAAGATATGAAGTCATGTTATAAAGATATAATGTGAGTGAAGAGATGGTGCATCTTAATTCAATATTAAGATTGTTGAAGTGAGGCAGGGATGTGTTATGTCTTCCTACCTATTTAATTTGTATATGGTGGGGTGATGAAAGGATTTTTAGAAGTAGAGAAAGGTGTTAGAATGATGGAAAGAGGAAGACGAGTGGAGGGTGCTTGCTTATTGTATATGGATAAACTTTGGTTTTGTAGTGGAAAATATGCGAAGAAAATGAGAAGGATTGCGTAGATTAGTTTGAAAGTAAAGCTAGATAAGAGTAAGGTTATCGATAGGAGTGACTGTGAGTCTGCCGTGTGTGAAGTCACCTGTTGGATGAATTGAGCAATTGAAACAAGTATCCTTAAGCTTAAACATTTACGATATATGCTGGATAAAAATGGAAACGAAGATGAAGAGAGAACAATTGGAACAATTGTGAATGGTAGGAAGGAGGCTGGCTGGTGCAATTAAATTCCTTGGTGGATATACAATAGCAAGGCACTACGGGACTTAGCGTCTGGGTTGCGATGGAGGTTTGTGCAATGAGAGGTATGTTGTTACCTAGGTTAATGTAGTAGGATCTAAGGTACTGGAATAAGAGGTATAGATCTAAGTACAATCTATTTAGATGGCAAATTTGAATAAGAATTTGATAAAATAAGAATGAGTAGATGTTAGGGAGTTGTTGTCGGCTGTGCAAGAAAGGGGTAAATGGTCGTGAGAATTAAATGAAAGTTACGTGATGGATGCGTTGCGTCATGCAGAAAGGTAAAATGAATGATTAGTCGCGTTGGTTAAGCGGATGTATAGTGGTGAGTGTGCTGGGAATCGCCACCGCTTGGGAGACCAAAAAAAAAGTGGATCGAGTTGCGAAATTGATAGATGCCAAAGGAAAGGAAATGTGAGCTTAGCAGAGCGAGAAGAAAAGTTATATAGATAGGAGGGGATGGGTGGCGGGTTTTGTGTGAGGGGGATATTAGTGCCCGCTGGCCCAGGGATGAACCTCCACATTGACGAGATGCCACAGAGAGAGAGTCCGTCGCTGTCTTTTGCTGAAGCCCGTAGGTTGGAATTTTTTTCACTGCCAACGAGCTGTCACTTAAAGGGTACGGGAGGATGGTGAAGGGGGGGGGGGGAACTTTCCTTTCGACTTACGTCATGGTCTTCAATTTAACTATTTCCATTTTTTGTGCATGCTACGCACCCCATACCCCAAATCTAGTGGGAAGAGAAGAGAGGATATATAATATACTAATATATACTATATATATATATATTTATATATATATTATATAAATATATTAATATAATATATATCAACATAATATATATAATATATATAATATAATATTAATATATAATATATATTTAATATATAATATATATAGGGATGGGCCGGATATCCGGCAAACTACCGGTATCCGGCCTATCCGGCCCAGTTTTTGACTTCTCCGGTATCCGGCCGGATATCATTGCTATCGCAGCGGATAACCTGATAATTACTTCCCTAGTAGTTTCTTCCTCGTTGGGGGAAAAAATTCCAAATTAATTTTAGAAAAAATTATATATATATACTAATATATATATATATATAATATATTATAGTATAATATAATACCTATATATATTATTATATATATATATACTATATATACTATAGATATATATATATTAATATATATATATAGTATATTTTTTTTCTTTTGTATACTATATATATTATATATATATATATATATATATATTATAGATATATAGTATATATATATTATATATATTATATAATATATAGTATAATATATATAATATATTATATATATATATATTATATATATATATATATAAATCATATTATATATATATATATATAATATATATAGTATAATATATATATAATAATAATATACTATATATATATATATATAATATATTAGTATTATTATATATCATATATATATATATATATATTATTATATATACTATATATATATATACTATATATATATTATATTAACTATATATATATATATATATATATATATATATATATATATAATATATATATATACTTGTTTTAGAATTTCAAATCGAGAACCAATGTTATTATTATTTTTATTTCATCATTTATTTGATGTACAATACAATTTATCTGAAATTTGGTGATGACACGTTTCATAAATTATTGGTAAAAAATATTGGCTAATATTAAACATTTTTTAATAATATTATTATAAAAAAATATTAAATATATTGAACGCAAAAAATAATTGTTGATATTACAGATGAAATTAACTTTCATTAATGCAATTTTTACCAATTTTTACCACCATAATTTTTTTATCTCACCGTTAAGTTATTTGAATTCTTAAATAGCTCAATTACCCACTGCTTATTTTTAACCGTGTTTAAGCATTGTATATTTCACCAGTATATATACGCACATTCTCAGAAATTTATAATAAAAAAAAAAACACGAAATTATTCTCTCAATGTTTCCCGCCTTCAGTGATAAAATATAAAAATCAGAGCACCAGTGTAGCGCCACAAAACTTGATTAAAATGCCAAGATGTTGGAAATAAAATATTAGTCTCGCTATTTTAAGAAAAGTGGTGTGCTACGAATAAATGGTCACAATATTCGATTCATAACTTTATAGCTGGACAATCCGCAGAACTAAAGTATTATCGATACTGAGGAATCGGTCGATTACACATAGTAACACTCAATATCATGTATAAATATGTAAATTTACATCAGAAATAAAAGAAACCTGTTTAAACATGATCACTTTGAAAGAGAAAAAAAAAACAACAAAAAAAAAAAAAAAACGATTTCGGTGTATTCCCCTATCAAACGCCTACCAAAGCATGGCCAACGTGTCTAAAATTTGCGCCGGACTATTAAATTTTGCGGCGCTGCATTCCACTGAAACACAATTTTTTTAGGTAGTCATCTAACTGCCGGAATAATATAGGCATTCCGCTAACTGCTGCAACTCCACAACATTTTTCAAATTATTTCGCCAATTGCAATTCCTCAATTTATTTTGTTATTCCGCAATTGCGCGGAATTGCGGACTTAAAATGCGGAACGTCCACCTCTCTGAAGAATTATATATATATATACTATATATACTATATATATAATATATCATATACTAGTATATATATTATATATATTATATATACTAAATATATATACATATAGTATATTATATATAATATATATATAATTATATATATATACTATACTATATATAGATATTATATATATATATGTCAGCCTCCAGATTAGATGTCCCATGCGCGACGGGCAAGCAGTGCCGCACAGCTTACGATACAAAAAACGAAACCTTCATACTCGCACAAGCAACCCATTATGTAAAACAACAAAACTTAATGATAGCCTACACGTAAAGACTGAATACATTTTAGAATCAGCGCACCATTGTAATTGTAATGGAGGAAAATGTAGAAGAAATAAAATAAAGTAAGGGCACTCGAGATCAAAAAAAAACAGTATACATAAATAATAAATAAATGAAGAAGAAAATAAGAAGAAAACTTAAAAATAAGAGAAATAAGTAATAATAATACATACATTCTCTCGTGTAGACTCCCCAAATTTTCGTACGTCTCCAAAGTCATGAGTCCTGCCCTAATATTTTTCTTCTTCAAGTGCTTAAACAGGCGCAACATACGCACTGCGAGCACACAACACACACACTCTATGATAAGATAGATGTTCTAGAGAAATTAACTTTTTTTTGATGACCTGACCTGACCCCTCTAACTCTTAACTATATGCCAATTTAATTTTTTACATTTAATTTAAACTTGTACATTCTTACACTACTTTTACCACAGATATAACTCTCTACTTTAATTTTTGCCCATTATTTTTAGTTTCCCTAAAAGTAAATTTGAACAAAGAAATCTACCAATAGTCAAGAGAAAACCGTTCTCATTTTTTTATGTGGTTATTCGATGTTTAAATAAGTTTTGAAACGTACGATTATAACTTATAAATTTTATTTAAAAACGTTAATTTTCATTAAAATTAATAATTCATTAATTTTTTGTTTTATTTAGTCTTCTTGAAACTAGGGATCTTTTATAAATTCCAAAAATTATTATTAAGTTTTTATGTAGATATAGTGTTTTTTATTTTACGAACAGGGGGGCCCTTAATCTGGAGACTGGCCATATATATAATATATATATATATAGTATATATATATACATTATATATCATATAGTATATATAATATAAATTATTATAATTATATATTATTATATATACCTATACTATACTAATATATACTATATATACTTATATATCTAGAGACTGGCGCGACCATATAATTTTTTTGATGCGCCTGCGCCTATGCGCCAATGCCGCCGGACCTAGGCTTATAAGCGCCTGATGCGCCTATATTTTTGGTCACATTCAATTGCCGCCTATTTGCGACCTTAACGACTTTTCGCACCCCGGCTAGTGGATAGCAAAATCGTCCCCCATCTAAATTTAGTTTGCCAAAGCTAAACTTAGTTGCGATAATAAAAGCATGCTATTATAAGGAAGAAAAAAACATTATTTAGTATTAATTTTTTGTAATGAATAAATAATGATTCAGAAAAGCTAATATCTACACGTCCTTTTCCTCCTCCATGTCCTTGTGATTCCATGTCTTTCCCCACAGGAGGTTTCAGCCGCATCACAGCGAAACGAGCCACCTAGTAGAGCTGCCTGCCGAAGTGAAAACTTCAGAGCCATAGTTGCCAAAATTTATTTGTTGTTAAGAAATACTGAACCAGTTATATATATATATATATAAAGTTATATATATATATATATACCTATATATTATATATTATATATATAAATATACCTTATATATATTATACTATATATAATATATATATATTATTATATATATAAATATACTACTTTTTATATATATATTATCATCTTTCTTCTTCTTTCTTCACCTTCCTCTTTGCCCAAGATTGGGAGCCGTAAGCGTGCCCATGTTACAAACAGATCACTCGCCGGAAACGAAACAGCCAGTAGACCCATAGAACGAGAACATGACAAATGCAATCGACAAGAAAGCCCAGCCTTACCGCGCCCCTCTCTACCATTAATTATGTGAAGAGCTCCGTCACTAGACAGAAAATCCACACCATAGAGCATCATGGGAACCGACGACGGATCCTCACTATGCGTAAATCGTCAATGTAAGGGTATCAATCCCCTGGCCCAGGTGGGCCACACCATGCCCCCATTACAAAAACCCCCGCCCATTTCTCTACCTATACGTGCCCAGCCTTTATTCTCGACCTCTAGCCCAAACTCACATTGTCTCTCCTTCAGACATTCGTCACCGACTCAATCCACTTTTTTCTTCTTCGGTCTTCCACAGCCTGAGGCCGGTCCGTTCCCAACACACTCACCACGTATATACATCCGCTTACCAACCCACTATCATTCATCCTTTACCACATCGAACACAAACCATTCCTACACATCACTTTCATTATCTATTCTCTCATCATTACCACCTTTCTTCACACCACACCACTCTTGCTAATAACGCTTCAAAATTCTCTCTTTATCATTCTTCTCACATCATACTAGCACACCACCTTAGATCTGTCACCATCTGAACAACATTGAACTTTAGCTTTAGAATTATACTTCTTATTCCAGACCATAGTCTCACTAACCAGTACAATAACACATAGATATATAAAGGTAAAAACCAATTACCAGCCATGTAAGACAACCATGTATAGCCCACACTCAAGACTGATAGTCCCTTTGCAATTCCACCAAACGATTTTAAATTGCAACAGCCACCGTCACTGCCATCAGCAACTTTTCCAACTACTACTAGTCTCTGCATCTGTTCCGACTCCCTATCTCAAAATCAACGCAACAAATACTAAACCCCTTAAATATCTTAAAACTTCAGACCACCTTTGTATCATAGCTGCTAACTACTCAACCATTCTTAACAATAACTTGCACACTGGAGCTGAGTGTCCTCACTCACAACCATACCTTACTCTGTATCCACGAATTTACTTTTCAAGCCCCATCCTTCTTCACACACCTCTTCGCCCAAATCTCTCTATCAATCCTCTCCAAACTCTCTTTCAGATTCGCCACACTAAGACAAACCAAATCTTATCCGCAACACTATAATATAAAGGTAGCGGCTAACCCTCCATCTCAAACTCCTATCATCCTCACCATTCTAACACCTTCCCTGCTACCCCCACCTCAAATTCTTTCCATAACCCCATTCCATATTACTGAAATTGGCACAAATATACCCTACAGGAGAATCATTAACACAAATCCCCTGTCTTACTCCCTACTTTAACTTCCTAAACCAAATCACCACTTTGACACCATTTATTCTTACACACGCTTCACTATCGTCATACATACTTTTGGATTCCATTCAGAAGACCTAAAACCACCAACACCACTATAATTCAAGCTAACACCATTGACCAATTAACGCTTCCCTATAATAACCTCTAATTTCATCACCCCATGTTGCAAATCCTATAAAACCAAAATACAATTTATTCTTCTCTCATCCCTCATTCCTTCAATCATTATGTTAATTTCTCGAATGTAAAGATTTGCATCCACACCTATCCTCTACTCCACTCCTAACGCCCACCTCTGTTCTTTCAGCCAATTCAGTTCCTCTCAGTTCACGTCGACGCCACTTCTATCTCGACCAATAAAGTTACAGGCATTATACCTTCCCTTACAAAACACTCAATTAAGATGTAAAAAATTACTTATATGACAGATAATATATATACTTTATTATACTAATCTAATACTTATACATATAATATATCAGTATACATATATGTTACACGCGTTTATTAGACAATCCGATAAAGTTTGCCAAGCTATCTAAGTTCTAACTTTTAGAAAGCGGCTAAAAATAAATAATTGCTTTGTTCCTAAGTCATGGCGCGGCCTTATAGGCGCCACAGAATTTATTGGCTGGTGCGCCTTGCTTGCTCGTAGTCGCCTTCTTTACAAAAATTGTTGCGCAACTATTGAGCCTTTGCCGACCTCTAACTGAATTGATAGCTGCGCATCACGGCGCATAGGCGCATACGGCT
Organism: Trachelipus rathkii; assembly: GCA_015478945.1. Lineage (NCBI taxonomy): Eukaryota > Metazoa > Arthropoda > Malacostraca > Isopoda > Trachelipodidae > Trachelipus > Trachelipus rathkii. Next base: position 4,597 of record JABUQX010100655.1, on the reverse strand, counting down.
GCAACTATGGTGGACGCAACGCCCAGCCTCTGATATGTATATAATATAACTAGTAATATAATATACTATATAGTATATATAATATATACTAATATATATATATATATAGTATTATATATATATATATATATACATATATATTATATAATAATATAGTATAATTATATATATATAAAATCCCGAACATCGTGCTGGGCTGAACGTTGGCCACTTATGGCTATAACTTCGGCTCCCACTTTCCCCTAATACACTTTTTGGATTTTTTTCCCTGAAAATCAAAGGCCCCTATAGTAGGTCATAAGCCACACAAAAAAAATCAATTAATGTAATTCTGAATAAATTATAGTGTTTATTAAAGCTTCTTAAACAAAAGATCATTCGTAGACTTACAGCTTTGAGTGGATGAACTCGGACCACCATTGTGTGTGAATGGGCCATTTTACAATTCTTTGTTGTCTTATGGTATAAAATTCAATTTTATATTATTAATTTTACTTCAAATATAGAAATTCGTACTAACTTTCCATAAACGATCATGAATAGTAAATTAAAATATCAAAATAATTGAATAAAAAAAAAATAAGAATAATAATAATGTGTGTGGCCCAATTCACCCCATTCGTAGGACAAATTTGGACAACCTTTTTCTTGCATATTCATTATTGTCTCCATTATAAATTCATTTTTTCTCATTTTACATTCTTTAACTTAAATTAATACTATTAAAAATATTATTTATTATATTTAAATCAGCTATACGTAATAAAAATTGTCAAATAATAATAGGCTACATAAAATAAGAACTAAAAACAATGAGAGCTGGCCCATATTCACCCCATCATCCAATTTTTTATTTGGCGGAGGGGGCGGGATGAATCGTGCCAAGGTTAGGGCCCAGCCGATTAACCACTATGCACTGTTGAACAAAAATTTAGTAATTGCAGTTTAAAAGCGGTAACATACTACAATCTGTATTACACTGAAAAAATATCTCATTAAAATCCTGTCCATTAACTTTTCATTTAAAACAAAAGTTAAAAAAAAACTCGCCATTTTTTCAAATGTGAAAATTCTATTTCCAAAGGACATTTTATACAACTAATTATTAATTTTTTAGAAATATAAAAAACTCTCTAGAATTAAAATAATCTAAATAAAAACTAATGAAACTATACCACGTATGCTAGCCAAAAATAATTTATTTTTATTCATTATTAGTCACCCCGTCCCACTCGACCTTATCATGAACAGTACTGCTCGGATATCCGGTATCCGGCTCAAATTCACGTATCCAGATATCGCCGGAAAGTATCCGATTAACTTCCAGGCCGGATATCCGGTATCCCGGCTTATCCGGCCTATATTCACTATACCGGCCCATCCCTAAATTATATATATATAGTATATATTATATATATATATATAATAAGTATATATCATATATGCCAGCTTATATATATGATATTATACTATATAATATAATATGATATATATATAATATATACATACTACAATACTAAAATATATATTTATATATATAAGACACATATATATATAATACATATACTTACATATAGTATTACTATATATATTACTATATATAATATTGTTGGATGTAAAAGGGACTAAAGTCTTAGACGGTGCGCCTAGATCTTACATGAGAGTATGTTGTTTTCCGTGTTAATGTATAGTAGGCGAAACTATTGGTCTGGATAATAAAGTGAGCGGTATAGATTCTAACGTGTTCCAATGTGTATCAATCGCTGCTAATCTTCATGGACGTGTTAGCGTCGTGCAGAATAGAATTAATAAAATGAGGAAACGAACGCCATTAGGGAGTGAGTTGTGTGGTCTGAAGAAAGGAGTAAATGAGAGAATAAATGAAAGTACGATGAGATGGTCAGTAATGTGGAAAGTGAATGGATGATAGTCGGTTGGTTAAGAGGTGGTTAAGTGGTGATGTAGTGGTGAGTTTGCTGGGAATTGACCAGCAGGCGAGACCAGAAGAAAAAGTGGTATCGAATCAAGAGCAAGGAATGTTCATGGCAGGAGAGGAATGCGAGTTTGGCAGAGGCGATGAGAAAGGTGCATAATAGGAGTGCGCCTTCGGCGGTGGTATTGTGAGGAGGTATGGTATGGCCACTGGGCCAAATGCATGAAACCACACACCTACGATGATCGAGATACTGATACGTAAGAGCGCGTCGTCGCGAAGTCAGTGAAAAAGGGCCGTCTATAGCCTCTTGAGTGGCACTTTCTCTGACTTGCGACTCTCATTAAAAATGGGTATAAAAGGGAGTCTATCAATGGTAAGGGCTGTAGTTTCATTTCGACTTGATGTTCATCATTCTTCTACGCTTTTTCTGTTTCCAGGCATGTGTCGCACCTTACCCCAGTCTTGGCATGAAGAGAAAAAGGTGCCGCGGTGATATAATAAATATAATCCTGTAATATATGACTATATATAGATAATATATTATATATATAACTATATTATATATATTATAGTATTATATATAATATCATATATATATATATATAATATATATATTTAATATATATATATATATATATATATATATAAATATATATATATATAAATATATATAATATAATATATAATACTATATATATATAAAACAAAAAAACCAAATTTTTATTATTTTTTTCTACCTTTTTATTTTTTTTCTTTATCCTCCCTCTGTTTCCCACTATATTTGGGGTATGGTGTGTAACATATTCGAAAACAGGATAGGTATTTCGAAGAGGACTAAGTCGAAAAGAAAGCCCAGGCCTTACCGCCTCGTCTATATACCCTGACAAGTCGAAAAATACTCGTCGCAGTCAGAAAATCCACCAAGAGCTCTCAGGGACCTACGCGACCGCGTGCACCAATCTCACTATGCGACATATCGTCAGTGCTAGTGGTTCTAATCCCCGTGGCCCAGCGTGGGCCACAACCATACGCGCCTCCTCACAAAATACTGCGAATTACTCAATAATTTATGCTAGCTGTCTTCCCGATTCTGCCAAATTCACATTTCTTCCCTCCAGGCATTTCCTTTACGATTCAATCCACTTTTTACTTCGGTCTCCCCAAGCGGTACGATTCCCAACACAAAGACCTCAAACCACTTATACATCCGCATTAAACAACCGTACTATACATTCATTCCACTATCCACATGGAACCCAAACACATCTCCAAAGTAACTTTCACGTTTATTCTCTTTCATTATACACCTTTCTTCCATCACCACTATAACTCTCTAAATACGTTCATCCTGCATTTTATCAGATTCTTCTTCACAATAATCTGCAAAACACGCTCCCATATACTACTATAAAATATATTCAATTTTATATATATCAATAATAGTAATATTTTATTACAATATTATTATATATAAAATTAGTATATATATATATATAAATATTATATATAATCAATAAATAATATATATAAAATACTAACCTATAAACGGTGCCTTTATCACCCTATAATGCAAAGTGGGGAGTATGGTAACACGAGCTATGCACTGGGACCACAGGATCAATCGATAGCTTTACGGACCGGCATATCCCAACACAGCAGCCATACTCCAACGTAAATTGCTTCGCAGTCAAGTTTTAATTCCTGCCCCCAGGTAGATAAAACCCAACCCAGACTGCTACGCGGATTATTGAACCAGCGTCCTGCTCGTATGACGAGTCGGTGACCACTCAGCCAGTCAATATATATATACATTAATTCAATTATATATATATCTAATGTATATATATGATAGTAATATAATACTCACAGCAATATAGTTACTATATCTAATATAAACATATAATAATTATATAGTAATTAATAAATATATACTATAAACACTCAATACTATAAAGCAAAGCTATATAACTCCTCACCTCGTAAATGTACTTCAACCTAGAACTATCATCACTTAATATCTATATATTATATAATATATAATATTATATATAAAACTTACCTTATTATTAGATAAAACTTCCATTCTAAATTGTTTACTATTTGATATGAGATATACCTTTTCAACAGTAGGAATCATAAGTGCCTTCAACAATGTGCTTTTCTGTGCCATTGTCAGCTTTAGACTAACCTATTATTAAAATTTTCGCCTAAATATTTTCAAATTAAAACAATCACATATTCAAATAACTATTAATGATATAAGAGCAGATAAGTTGTGTTAAGCTGGTTCTTAAATTTTTTAATAATGCAACATAAACAGATACCTTACTATCAAAAGCCATTTCTAAACAATGATCGATCCATTCTGATTATGAGATGCCGAACTAACGTTTGAAAATTAATAAATATTTCCTGTTTATGAAGCAAACAAAAAGGGAAGGGATCGAAGAGAATCTATGAGAGAATTATCTCCTGAACATGATTAAGCTGCATGGGTTGCATGGAGTCACTGAGTGCCACTCGTCAAGACAAAATGATAATTAGGCCTATACTGTACGACTCGCATTCAAGAACAAACCAATGCATCGGCCCAATGATATTCAGATGCACAAATTAAAAAATATCCCAGGATCTTCTAATAAATTGTTAAATTACGTACAG
>JABUQX010100654.1:5000-33528 GCA_015478945.1 Trachelipus rathkii | reverse complement strand
AGTAAAAACTAAAAATAAACACAAAACAAAAACAAAAAACAAAACAACCAACTAAACAAAAAAACAACAAAACAAAACAAACAACAAAAACAAAACAAAATAACTAAACAAAAAAACTAAAAAACATACAAAAAAAAAACAATAAAAAAAATAAAAAAACAAAAAATAAAACAAATGAAAAAATAAAACTTATACATAGAAAAAAAAAACAAAAAATACAAAAAGAAAAACAAAAAACATAAAAAAAAATCGCAATAAAAAATATAAATCTTACACAAATGAGTAAAAAGATAAAAAAAAAATAAAAAAACATAAAAAAACATAAAAAAAATAATAACAATAAAAAAATTAACAAACTAATAAACAAAAAAAAAACAAAACAAAACAAAAAATAAAAAAAAAAAAAACAAAAAATAAAAAAAATCATAAAAAATAAAAAATACATACAAAAAATAACAAAAAAACAAAAAAAAATAAATAAAAAATTAAAAAAAAAAATACAAAAAAAAAGATAAAAGTTATTAAACAATAGCAAAACACACCTCGTCTCAAAAAATATTAATAAGAGGCTTGATAGCGGACAAATACGCCACGACTGTGACACAGGCGAATACTTCCCAAGGGATTAAAAAAAGGAAAAACCATTTTTTTGCATTTACTCAGAGTTTACGGGCTAAATCCACTGATTGTATACGCAATTTCTTCTAATTTGTATGTTAAATTTAATTTAAAATATTTTTTTTTTCAAAATTATTTCAAAGAATGGATTAATCACAAGAATAAAAATAATTTTAACAAATATTTGTTTTTAAAAAGCAACATTTCTTTTCACAACTCGTTTAACTGATATAATTTATGTTTATGATACTAATCTTCATCTATTAGAAATATATTAAAAAGCCGCTTTTATAAAAGGTTGGTAGTTTCAATTTTTAAATATCCGTTTTCATATATAAATAAAATATTTAGAAACTAATCTATTTCCTATTAATTTTAAAGTTGCCTTTTTGAGAGCCGATTTTTTATCTATTTGTGCAGATGATTTTATTGTACAAATTTTGAAGTAAAAGTTGTTTGTTATCGTAGGAGCAAGCCTCGGCTTGTACATTATTAAGAATACTATTTAATTTAGTAGTTAAATTTTATAAATATCTCTTTATAAATATATTTAGAAGTGACTTTTATATTGGGGCAATGACCGTCTGCGCGGGCTTGCCCGCGCTCAAAGACGAGCCTTAAAGCTCGTGTTAAGGAACGCGCAGTTTACCGCTTAGCGGTATTTAAGTAAATAAAACCACCTCACCTGTTAAAATTATAAATTGGCGAAGGGGAGTACTTCTCCGATCAGTCTAATCTTCGCAGAGAGTCGGAACAACGGCACCCCGGTTGTGGTTTCAAAGAAAATATCGTCACCTAGCGCTCGAAGGAACAGCACAAAATTTACGGTTTTGAACGGAAGAGGAGATATCCGCACTCGCCTTGACACTGTCGATAACTGATGGCACCGATGGCTCTCTCCCCCTTTTATACTATTTAAATGCCGACGTCAGCAAACTTATGAGCGCGATATTATGCGTCATCCACAGGTGTGCGTGAAATGATAAATATTATTATTTATTTATTTTAAAAAAATGTCTATAATAATCAAAAAAAAAAAAAAATTAATTTTTAATTTTGCGATGAAACAAATTTTTCCATAAAAAAATGTGCGTAATAAACATAATCTCTATCTCTGGATATTTTTAAATAATTTCTTTAAAAACGTAATCCTATTAAAGCCGAATTAGAGAGAACGGTAGGTCACCCAGCAATCCGGTTGGCAGTTGGTTCATTTCCCGAAGCGTCCTCATTATTGCTTCTATTTCTCTCTTTCTCTTTCTCTTTCTCGAATAATCTATTATTTCGCAACACTACTAGCCAGTGGACTCAAGTTCAATCGATCGATCGACGGCATAGAACTGTTTTTGATCGTAAATTTGTTGCAAGCGAAAACGGGTGCTCAACAAAATTGAAAATAAAAGATGCGAACAAATGTTAAAAAGGTAAACTAAAAAAAATTGCTAAATCACCCAATCATAGGGTCGGCTAGCTAGCTATCTAAGCATTTCACTCAACATTTTTACCAACGGTGTGAGATTAGAAATAAAAAAAAGATGAAAAAACAACACTTTTTTCAAGTTATTCGAACAAGAACGTCAACAAAAGGTAATAAAAATCCATGTAAAAAAAATATTATTTACACACACACACACACACACGAACCACATATATATATTATATATATAATATATATATATATATATATATATATATATATATATATATATATATATAACACATATATATATATATATATATAATATATATAATATATATATATATATATATAATATATATATCACACAATATATATATATATATATATATATATATATATATATATATAAGAAAATTCAAATTAGCGGAGAAGTTTTACACTGATCGATTTCGCTATTCCGAGAAACCAGATTTTGCGCGTATCGATTAAGTTTATAGGTACCTCTTCTCGTCAACTGCACCCATATAACGGAAAATATCACTAAAACTAATGCTAGGACGCCGAGTAAACCTAAAAATATTATAATAATGTAATCTCGAAACGAAGTACCGCTTTCGTCTTCTTCTTGTTCTCTATCGATTACTACTGTTGAATTTTTGTAACAGAAAATATGATCGCATATCCCAAATATGTAAAATCCGCAATACTTTATCGTTTCCGAATTGTACGGAATCAGGATTTTATCCTCTTCCGAGTGGGTCGATAGGTTGAGAGCTTCGTTATTGTTTTTAAAATTTAACGACGTAGACGCGTTCGTTTTAGTCGTATTGGAAGTAAATTGGAAAACCGCATTTAAGGAATGAGAATTTTTTTCAAGATCGTACTTTAAAATAATAATATTCTCATACAAAAAAGAATATTCGAAAAAAAAATTGTCATCGGTTAAGAGTTGAACGTCCTTCGGAAAAGTTACTCTTTTGCCAGTGAACGAATAAAGATCGTCATTTTTGCATATTTCTCCTAGTTTGACGGAATGTAGTATAATAAAAAGATCGTCTAAATCTTGGCAATATTTGGATGTCGAAAAATATAATGTTGTGTTTTGCGTATAATTGAAGAAAAAGTATTCGTTTCCATGTTGTAAAGCGACGCAGTATACATCTTTCGCGAGAATATCGCTATTCCAATCGCTGGTAGACTCAGTAGCTCGCGATAGATAAAAAACGAGAGCCAAAACGATCGGCTTGAAGAATCCCATCTTTTCGCCGGAATACGCAAAAACTGAACTAAAATTGTTACGCGAGCTGATTTTATTTAAAGGTGTTAACGTTAAACGGAATTTTAATTTATCGTTTAGATGAAAAAATTAATGACAAAAAATTACTTAAATTTCTTCACTTCAACGAGAAATGCGATTAATGTTTTTTTTTTATTTATTAGAACCAAATGAAAGTAAGCGGATATTTAAGAATAAAGATTATTATTATAATTTATTTTATCTAAAGGAGGTGCAAAATTTGTTGCAAATTTGATCCCGGCATCAGCATCGAAATTGAATCCCAAAATATGGATGTTGGTGCGATGATATATGAGGTTGAACAGAATCTCGCAAATAATCTAAAAGAGGGAGTGAAGGATCTCAGAGATAAATATATCGAGTGTAAGAGCAATCTTAATAATTATAACGTAGGTGTGCAAGATATATTGAAGAAACTAGATCAGAAATTTGTCAATATTGATGATATCATCGAGGATAAAATTAACGTTGAGAAGGTAATAATAACAAAAAGTACACGTGGGCGGAAGAAGAAACGAAACCATGAAGATGATAACCAAAGCAATGTTTGTTAATAATTTTTCTATAAATAAGATTGGCAGTTATAATTTTACCGATATCGATTGCCTAAATAAATCTTTAGACATAATTATTTTAAAACCTTTTTACACTTAATCTTATCTTATATTTATATTCTCCTATTGTATTGATTCTTAATTCGGTTCGATTCTCCTTTGGAATTAATTTTCCTTTGGATTGATTCTCCCTTCGATTAAATTTCCTCTCGGATTGATTCTCTGTTCGGTTCAATTCTACTCTTGATTCAATTCTCCCTTGGAATTGATTTTCTTCTAGGATTCATTCTCCCATTAGTTCAATTCTCCTCTCGGTTCTATTTTCATTTGGGGATAATTCTCCTTTCGTTTTGATTTTACTCTGGATTGATTCTTCCTTCAATTATATTCCCCTCTCGAATTGACCCCCCCCCTTCGGTTCGATTCGAACGTAAATTTTAAACAATTAAACAATTACTTTTGAGGTATCTATCTATCTATCTATCTATTTATCTATCTATCTAACTATCTATCTATTCTCTATCTATCTATCTATCTATCTATAAAGTCATTTCTAAATATATTTATAAAGAGGTAATTATAAAATTTCACATCTAAAGAGTATTCTGAATAATCTATTTATTTCTAAATATTTTATATTCGAAAACCGATATTTAAAAACTGAAACAACCAAACTTTTATAAAAGCAGTCTTTAAACATATTTCTAATGAGATAATTTATTAACAACTTTTAATTTAGAAAATAGAAAATAAAAATGTTACCGTAATTGCGAGTGAATGGTGCAAAACAAAATTATAGTATTTTGTAAAAATTTCGAGGTTTCTTATCTTCGTCTTAATTTTTTTCTTAGTCTTAAATCATTATCATCATCGTCGATTAAAAAAAATCGCTTACAAACAGTATCTATATCTATAAAATACTCGTTTTTCATCTCCTAATACTTTAGTGTCGTTTCACGTGTCCCGGGACGATCCCCGAAGCGGATCTAAGGATGTCGAGATCCCTCTGCGGCGTCACTATAACTTAGTGACGCCGTCGAGGGAACTCGACCTGAAACGATCGAACGGCCGTTTTAGCACCGACGAACTGTCGTCGAGCCCGATAATCGTCCATTTAGTGACGTTTCATCTGTCCCTAAAATAAGTCGAAGGTCTAAGTCAAAATCGCTCCCAGAAAATCCACCTCCTGAAAAAAATTTGTGAAATTTTTTTTCAAATTTTGACTTAGACCTTCGACTTATTTTAGGGACAGATGAAACGTCACTAAATGGACGATTATCGAGCTCGACCACAGTTCGTCGGTGCTGAAACGGCCGTTCGATCGTTTCAGGTCGTTTTTTAAGGAAATTATGAAACGTCACTAACTCTTAGTGACGCCGTCGAGGGAACTCGACCTCGGTACACCCCCTTCGGGAGTCGGCCCGGGACACGTGAAACGACACTAAAGTATTAGGGATGAAAAACCAACATTTTATAGATATAGATAAGCGGTTTTTGATGATGGTGATGATGAGGATCTAGGACTAAGAAAAGAATTAAGACTAAGATAATATAAAATAATTATTATAGAAAAAGATGTATGTATTGTATCTATCGAAATATGAATTATTATTCATAGACTATTATATTATTTAATTATTTTTTTTATTTATTTATTTAATTTTTTTTATTTAGTCTCCCTTAAATTTCCGTTTTCATTGCTAATTAGGTTTTAGGGGTAACTAAACTAATTTATTTATAAAAAAATTGAATAAATAATAGTCTACAAAGAATCGATATTCCCATAGATACGTAAACATTCTATGTAATTTGTTTTTTTCTTAACTTAGTTTTAATTGTTTTCTTAGTCTTAAATCATCAACGTTTTCATATTTGATAAAAAAAATCGATTATAACCTCTTATCAATATCTATAAAATACTCGTTTTTCATCTCCTAATACTTTAGTGTCGTTTCACGTGTCCCGGGACGATCCCCGAAGCGGATCTAAGGATGTCGAGATCCCTCTGCGACGTCACTATAACTTAGTGACGTTTCATAATGTCCCTAAAAAACGACCTGAAACGATCGAACGGCCGTTTCAGCACCGACGAACTGTCGTCGAGCCCGATAATCGTCCATTTAGTGACGTTTCATCTGTCCCTAAAATAAGTCGAAGGTCTAAGTCAAAATCGCTCCCAGAAAATCCACCTCCTGAAAAAAATTTGTGAAATTTTTTTTCAAATTTTGACTTAGACCTTCGACTTATTTTAGGGACAGATGAAACGTCACTAAATGGACGATTATCGGGCTCGACGACAGTTCGTCGGTGCTGAAACGTCCGTTCGATCGTTTCAGGTCGTTTTTTAGGGACATTATGAAACGTCACTAACTCTTAGTGACGCCTTCGAGGGAACTCGACCTCGATACACCCCCTTCGGGAGTCGGCCCGGGACACGTGAAACGACACTAAAGTATTAGGGATGAAAAACCAACATTTTATAGATATAGATAAGCGGTTTTTGATGATGGTGATGATGAGGATCTAGGACTAAGAAAAGAATTAAGACTAAGATAATATAAAATAATTATTATAGAAAAAGATGTATGTATTGTATCTATCGAAATATGAATTATTATTCATACACTATTATTATTTAATTATTTTTTTTAATTATTTGTTTAATTTTTTTTATTTAGTCTCCCTGACATTTCCGTTTTCTTTGTTAATTAGGTTATAGGGGTAACTAAACTAAAATATTTATAAAGGAAATTAAATAAATAATAGTCTACACTTGCGAAGCGTGATCGGCTTGCAATTGAAAGACCGATGTTTCCGCTAAAGAGAATTTTGGACGAAAACGAAATCCTGGCTTTCGAACGCGTCTTTTTAGAAATATTTTCAAACGATGATTTTTGTTTAGAAAAGTACGACCAATACCTCGCCCAAAACGGGAAAAATGAAAGAAGATTGGCGGGAATAGGTAGTGGCTTTGACGGCGATGATGTTGTTCGATTGACTAAAAGGTTTATAAAAGTCCGGTGGATAAAATATACAGACACCGAAGGGTTCGATCTCGTTTCCCTCCAAGCTTGTTGCTGCTCCAACGACAAAATGGTGTTTAAGCGTAATCTGCTTTTAAAAGGGAAGAGAGTAATAAAAAACTTCGTAGATCTCAAGCTGATCGTCGACAATTTCTCGACGGAATACATGGTATTTCGAGAGATCATGAACCGGTCATTAAAACGTTTCGCCACATTCTTCGAGAACTCGAGAATAGAAGAACGAGGGAAATTTAAACTTTTGTCAACGAATATCGAGGAAAAGCACGTATATCTATATCATTTTTTGGAGAACGATTCCAAAATGAAGGAATTCTTAACTCGCTTAAAAGATGAAATTAAAAAAGTATAAGGCGACTCTAATATAGTGGACGTGAGAAACATCGTTTACATCTTCAAGCGTCGCGAATATCAGCGTGAAGAAATTACTCGATTAGTTTCTGAATCGATCGAAGGTCTGAGAAAAAAATTCTAAATTTTGAATTTTTCCATAAAGAGGTGAAAGAGCGTTTTAGGGTTTGTTTTGAATAAAGCCTTAATAATAATATTGCAAAAAATAATATTGTGATAGTGATTCTTAGATGAGTATGTCGCTATTTTTTTCTCCGTTTGTTTTCTCGTTCCCATGAAATGACACTTCTAAGTTATGTAGGAAAAATGTGTATATACATATATAGGTGTAATAATCATAATTAAAAAAGTGAAAATCGGCATTAAAAAATATATAATATTTCGGCTTCTTTCAACAGGTAAAAAATAGCGACATACTCATCTAAGAATCACTATCACAATATTATTTTTTGCAATATTATTATTAAGGCTTTATTCAAAACAAACCCTAAAACGCTCTTTCACCTCTTTATGGAAAAATTCAAAATTTAGAATTTTTTTCTCAGACCTTCGATCGATTCAGAAACTAATCGAGTAATTTCTTCACGCTGATATTCGCGACGCTTGAAGATGTAAACGATGTTTCTCACGTCCACTATATTAGAGTCGCCTTATACTTTTTTAATTTCATCTTTTAAGCGAGTTAAGAATTCCTTCATTTTGGAATCGTTCTCCAAAAAATGATATAGATATACGTGCTTTTCCTCGATATTCGTTGACAAAAGTTTAAATTTCCCTCGTTCTTCTATTCTCGAGTTCTCGAAGAATGTGGCGAAACGTTTTAATGACCGGTTCATGATCTCTCGAAATACCATGTATTCCGTCGAGAAATTGTCGACGATCAGCTTGAGATCTACGAAGTTTTTTATTACTCTCTTCCCTTTTAAAAGCAGATTACGCTTAAACACCATTTTGTCGTTGGAGCAGCAACAAGCTTGGAGGGAAACGAGATCGAACCCTTCGGTGTCTGTATATTTTATCCACCGGACTTTTATAAACCTTTTAGTCAATCGAACAACATCATCGCCGTCAAAGCCACTACCTATTCCCGCCAATCTTCTTTCATTTTTCCCGTTTTGGGCGAGGTATTGGTCGTACTTTTCTAAACAAAAATCATCGTTTGAAAATATTTCTAAAAAGACGCGTTCGAAAGCCAGGATTTCGTTTTCGTCCAAAATTCTCTTTAGCGGAAACATCGGTCTTTCAATTGCAAGCCGATCACGCTTCGCAAGTGTAGACTATTATTTATTTAATTTCCTTTATAAATATTTTAGTTTAGTTACCCCTATAACCTAATTAACAAAGAAAACGGAAATGTCAGGGAGACTAAATAAAAAAAATTAAACAAATAATTAAAAAAAATAATTAAATAATAATAGTGTATGAATAATAATTCATATTTCGATAGATACAATACATACATCTTTTTCTATAATAATTATTTTATATTATCTTAGTCTTAATTCTTTTCTTAGTCCTAGATCCTCATCATCACCATCATCAAAAACCGCTTATCTATATCTATAAAATGTTGGTTTTTCATCCCTAATACTTTAGTGTCGTTTCACGTGTCCCGGGCCGACTCCCGAAGGGGGTGTATCGAGGTCGAGTTCCCTCGAAGGCGTCACTAAGTGTTTAGTGACGTTCATAACTGTCCCTAAAAACGTACCTGAACGATCGAAGGACGTTTCAGCACCGACGAACTGTCGTCGAGCCCGATAATCGTCCATTTTAGTGACGTTTCATCTGTCCCTAAAATAAGTCGAAGGTCTAAATCAAAAATTTTGAAAAAAATTTTCCACAAATTTTTTTCACTAGGTGGATTTTCTGGGAGCGATTTGACTTAGACCTTCCGACTTAGTTTTAGGCGACAGATGCTGAAACGTCACTAAATGACGATTATCGGGCTCCGACGGACAAGTTCGTCGGTGCTGAACGGCCGTTCGATCGTTCAGTCGTTTTTTAGACATTATGAAACGCACTAAGTTAAAAATGACGTCGCAGAGGAGGCCGACATCTAAATCCGCTTCGGGGATCGTCCCGGGACACGTGAAACGACACTAAAGTATTAGGAGATGAAAAACGAGTATTTTATAGATATTGATAAGAGGTTATAATCGATTTTTTTTATCAAATATGAAAACGTTGATGATTTAAGACTAAGAAAACAATTAAAACTAAGTTAAGAAAAAAACAAATTACATAGAATGTTTACGTATCTATGGGAATATCGATTCTTTGTAGACTATTATTTATTCAATTTTTTTATAAATAAATTAGTTTAGTTACCCCTAAAACCTAATTAGCAATGAAAACGGAAATTTAAGGGAGACTAAATAAAAAAAATTAAATAAATAAATAAAAAAAATAATTAAATAATATAATAGTCTATGAATAATAATTCATATTTCGATAGATACAATACATACATCTTTTTCTATAATAATTATTTTATATTATCTTAGTCTTAATTCTTTTCTTAGTCCTAGATCCTCATCATCACCATCATCAAAAACCGCTTATCTATATCTATAAAATGTTGGTTTTTCATCCCTAATACTTTAGTGTCGTTTCACGTGTCCCGGGCCGACTCCCGAAGGGGGTGTACCGAGGTCGAGTTCCCTCGACGGCGTCACTAAGAGTTAGTGACGTTTCATAATTTCCTTAAAAAACGACCTGAAACGATCGAACGGCCGTTTCAGCACCGACGAACTGTGGTCGAGCTCGATAATCGTCCATTTAGTGACGTTTCATCTGTCCCTAAAATAAGTCGAAGGTCTAAGTCAAAATTTGAAAAAAAAAATTCACAAAATTTTTCCGGAGGTGGATTTTCTGGGAGCGATTTTGACTTAGACCTTCGACTTATTTTAGGGACAGATGAAACGTCACTAAATGGACGATTATCGGGCTCGACGACAGTTCGTCGGTGCTAAAACGGCCGTTCGATCGTTTCAGGTCGTTTTTTAGGGACATTATGAAACGTCACTAAGTTATAGTGACGCCGCAGAGGGATCTCGACATCCTTAGATCCGCTTCGGGGATCGTCCCGGGACACGTGAAACGACACTAAAGTATTAGGAGATGAAAAACGAGTATTTTATAGATATAGATACTGTTTGTAAGCGATTTTTTTTAATCGACGATGATGATAATGATTTAAGACTAAGAAAAAAATTAAGACGAAGATAAGAAACCTCGAAATTTTTACAAAATACTATAATTTTGTTTTGCACCATTCACTCGCAATTACGGTAACATTTTTATTTTCTATTTTCTAAATTAAAAGTTGTTAATAAATTATCTCATTAGAAATATGTTTAAAGACTGCTTTTATAAAAGTTTGGTTGTTTCAGTTTTTAAATATCGGTTTTCGAATATAAAATATTTAGAAATAAATAGATTATTCAGAATACTCTTTAGATGTGAAATTTTATAATTACCTCTTTATAAATATATTTAGAAATGACTTTATAGATAGATAGATAGATAGATAGAGAATAGATAGATAGTTAGATAGATAGATAAATAGATAGATAAATAGATAGATACCTCAAAAGTAATTGTTTAATTGTTTAAAATTTACGTTCGAATCGAACCGAAGGGGGGGGGTCAATTCGAGAGGGGAATATAATTGAAGGAAGAATCAATCCAGAGTAAAATCAAAACGAAAGGAGAATTATCCCCAAATGAAAATAGAACCGAGAGGAGAATTGAACTAATGGGAGAATGAATCCTAGAAGAAAATCAATTCCAAGGGAGAATTGAATCAAGAGTAGAATTGAACCGAACAGAGAATCAATCCGAGAGGAAATTTAATCGAAGGGAGAATCAATCCAAAGGAAAATTAATTCCAAAGGAGAATCGAACCGAATTAAGAATCAATACAATAGGAGAATATAAATATAAGATAAGATTAAGTGTAAAAAGGTTTTAAAATAATTATGTCTAAAGATTTATTTAGGCAATCGATATCGGTAAAATTATAACTGCCAATCTTATTTATAGAAAAATTATTAACAAACATTGCTTTGGTTATCATCTTCATGGTTTCGTTTCTTCTTCCGCCCACGTGTACTTTTTGTTATTATTACCTTCTCAACGTTAATTTTATCCTCGATGATATCATCAATATTGACAAATTTCTGATCTAGTTTCTTCAATATATCTTGCACACCTACGTTATAATTATTAAGATTGCTCTTACACTCGATATATTTATCTCTGAGATCCTTCACTCCCTCTTTTAGATTATTTGCGAGATTCTGTTCAACCTCATATATCATCGCACCAACATCCATATTTTGGGATTCAATTTCGATGCTGATGCCGGGATCAAATTTGCAACAAATTTTGCACCTCCTTTAGATAAAATAAATTATAATAATAATCTTTATTCTTAAATATCCGCTTACTTTCATTTGGTTCTAATAAATAAAAAAAAAACATTAATCGCATTTCTCGTTGAAGTGAAGAAATTTAAGTAATTTTTTGTCATTAATTTTTTCATCTAAACGATAAATTAAAATTCCGTTTAACGTTAACACCTTTAAATAAAATCAGCTCGCGTAACAATTTTAGTTCAGTTTTTGCGTATTCCGGCGAAAAGATGGGATTCTTCAAGCCGATCGTTTTGGCTCTCGTTTTTTATCTATCGCGAGCTACTGAGTCTACCAGCGATTGGAATAGCGATATTCTCGCGAAAGATGTATACTGCGTCGCTTTACAACATGGAAACGAATACTTTTTCTTCAATTATACGCAAAACACAACATTATATTTTTCGACATCCAAATATTGCCAAGATTTAGACGATCTTTTTATTATACTACATTCCGTCAAACTAGGAGAAATATGCAAAAATGACGATCTTTATTCGTTCACTGGCAAAAGAGTAACTTTTCCGAAGGACGTTCAACTCTTAACCGATGACAATTTTTTTTTCGAATATTCTTTTTTGTATGAGAATATTATTATTTTAAAGTACGATCTTGAAAAAAATTCTCATTCCTTAAATGCGGTTTTCCAATTTACTTCCAATACGACTAAAACGAACGCGTCTACGTCGTTAAATTTTAAAAACAATAACGAAGCTCTCAACCTATCGACCCACTCGGAAGAGGATAAAATCCTGATTCCGTACAATTCGGAAACGATAAAGTATTGCGGATTTTACATATTTGGGATATGCGATCATATTTTCTGTTACAAAAATTCAACAGTAGTAATCGATATAGAACAAGAAGAAGACGAAAGCGGTACTTCGTTTCGAGATTACATTATTATAATATTTTTAGGTTTACTCGGCGTCCTAGCATTAGTTTTAGTGATATTTTCCGTTATATGGGTGCAGTTGACGAGAAGAGGTACCTATAAACTTAATCGATACGCGCAAAATCTGGTTTCTCGGAATAGCGAAATCGATCAGTGTAAAACTTCTCCGCTAATTTGAATTTTCTTATATATATATATTATATATATATAGTATATATATATTATATAATAGGTGCGTATATATATATATATATATATATAATTATATATATATATATACTATATATATATAATATATATTTTTATATTATATATATATATATATATATATATATATATATATATATATATATATATATATATATATATATGTGTGTGTGTGTGTGTGTGTGTAAATAATATTTTTTTAAATGGATTTTTATTACCTATTTGTTGACGTTCTGTTCGAATAACTTGGAAAAGTGTTGGTTTTTCATCTTTTTTTTATTTCTAATCTCACACCGTTGGTAAAAATGTTGAGTGAAATGCTTAGATAGCTAGCTAGCCGACCCTATGATTGGGTGATTTAGCAATTTTTTTTAGTTTACCTTTTTAACATTTGTTCGCATCTTTTATTTTCAATTTTGTTGAGCACCCGTTTTCGCTTGCAACAAATTTACGATCAAAAACAGTTCTATGCCGTCGATCGATCGATTGAACTTGAGTCCACTGGCTAGTAGTGTTGCGAAATAATAGATTATTCGAGAAAGAGAAAGAGAAAGAGAGAAATAGAAGCAATAATGAGGACGCTTCGGGAAATGAACCAACTGCCAACCGGATTGCTGGGTGACCTACCGTTCTCTCTAATTCGGCTTTAATAGGATTACGTTTTTAAAGAAATTATTTAAAAATATCCAGAGATAGAGATTATGTTTATTACGCACATTTTTTTATGGAAAAATTTGTTTCATCGCAAAATTAAAAATTAATTTTTTTTTTTTTTTGATTATTATAGACATTTTTTTAAAATAAATAAATAATAATATTTATCATTTCACGCACACCTGTGGATGACGCATAATATCGCGCTCATAAGTTTGCTGACGTCGGCATTTAAATAGTATAAAAGGGGGAGAGAGCCATCGGTGCCATCAGTTATCGACAGTGTCAAGGCGAGTGCGGATATCTCCTCTTCCGTTCAAAACCGTAAATTTTGTGCTGTTCCTTCGAGCGCTAGGTGACGATATTTTCTTTTGAAACCACAACCGGGGTGCCGTTGTTCCGACTCTCTGCGAAGATTAGACTGATCGGAGAAGTACTCCCCTTCGCCAATTTATAATTTTAACAGGTGAGGTGGTTTTATTTACTTAAATACCGCTAAGCGGTAAACTGCGCGTTCCTTAACACGAGCTTTAAGGCTCGTCTTTGAGCGCGGGCAAGCCCGCGCAGACGGTCATTGCCCCAATATAAAAGTCACTTCTAAATATATTTATAAAGAGATATTTATAAAATTTAACTACTAAATTAAATAGTATTCTTAATAATGTACAAGCCGAGGCTTGCTCCTACGATAACAAACAACTTTTACTTCAAAATTTGTACAATAAAATCATCTGCACAAATAGATAAAAAATCGGCTCTCAAAAAGGCAACTTTAAAATTAATAGGAAATAGATTAGTTTCTAAATATTTTATTTATATATGAAAACGGATATTTAAAAATTGAAACTACCAACCTTTTATAAAAGCGGCTTTTTAATATATTTCTAATAGATGAAGATTAGTATCATAAACATAAATTATATCAGTTAAACGAGTTGTGAAAAGAAATGTTGCTTTTTAAAAACAAATATTTGTTAAAATTATTTTTATTCTTGTGATTAATCCATTCTTTGAAATAATTTTGAAAAAAAAAATATTTTAAATTAAATTTAACATACAAATGAGAAGAAATTGTTTTACAAATATTATTTTTAGCCCGTAAACTCTGAGTAAATGCAAATAAAAATTGTTTTTCCTTTTTCTTAGATCCCCTTGGAAGTATTCGCCTGTGTCACAGTCGTGGCGTATTTGTCCGCTATCAAGCCTCTTATATATTTTGAGAACGAGGTAATTTAATTTTATTCGAACATTTATCAATATTTTTGAAATATGTTTTGAAATATTTTTTTTTCTAATATATTAAACTCTTTTAATTTTTTTACAATATCTTAACAATTATAAGTGTGAATCCATAATTGCCAAAAATTTGTGTAATAATATAAGAATCATAAAGGGTAATGTTAAAATTTATCTCTGAATATGTTATTTTAGAAAGTGTTACATTTTTTACTATATAAACGAGTGATGAGACGTGCATTCCTTAACGCAGGCGCTATGGCTTGTCTTTGAGCGCGGTAAAGCCCGCGCTCGAAGACAACCAAATGATAATAATAGTAAAGATAAAAAGGTAAAAATAATTTATTAAATAACGATTTTTAATTCAGAAATTAACATCATTTATCAAATGGCCATATAAAGTGGACGTAAAATAGAATGTTTAAAATTAATAGTACGTATAGAATAGATATAGATATAGGATATATAGATATTTTTTCATCAAAACTAATAATAATTTAGGAATTAAGATTTTTTTCAGCTTTTAATCGTATAATAACCTCGTCGTTTCTCGTAATTCCGTGGCATAACGCTTCTTACACTGAATAAATCGACAAAAAAAATGAGATTAAAATTAAATTATTTTTATTTGATTCGCGATTCGTTAAAAATTACTCGACTAATAAATAATCTCCTTCTTTCGTATATTTTTTAGATCCGTTATGATTTCGATGATCGTGCCATCAACGATGAACGGAGAAGAAATTATCAAATCGTCCTCAACGGAAACAACGATTCAAAAACTCGAATCTGGAAGTACTAATCGCGCTCACGGCGAAACGAATCATCGCAGATGTACCAATAAACTTTTTGGCAAACTCCTCTCATTGGGGGAGAAACACAGGAACGGCCAACGCTGCGTAAGAAGATCGAGGAAGGGGGTGGCGAAATCGGTTTTTTACCGAGATTCCAGTCAAAGAAGCTCGCCTCGTGTCGGCGCAGAGGTAAGCAAGTCTGCGGATCCCCGTCTAGAAAAGCTTCGTGACGTCCCGATACCACCACCCTCCATTCCGGACGTCGTCGAGAAGGCGAGCTGCTCCCGAGATCCGTTGAAAAACATAGCTGAGATTTCGGATACGAAAAAAGAATCCAAGTCTACTTCTCCACCGCCTTCGTATTCTGACGTTGTTACAATTAAAGAGAAGGAGAACCACCCCGAGGACCCATCGAATGAAAGTGTCTCGGGGGTTGAAAAAATGGTCAAGAACAAAAGTAGCGGTGAATTGATCTCGCCGCCCCCTTATTACGTAGCTCGTGACAACGGAGATGTGAAGAAATACGACCCTCAACGTCCGCAAATTTTGGAGGAAGATTTGAGATCGGCTATTTCATTGGACGTAAGAGTGACTAATATAGAAAAGTTGTTGAAGGAACTCGTAGACGTCGTTTTTGCGACTTCTAAGAGTGAAAAAAAAATTCAAAAACACCTGGCTCAAAATACCAACGCGCATTCTGCCCCAGTCACCACTCTTAATGCCACAGTGACCGTCACTGGCAATGGCAGCGCGACTGCCACCGCCAATACGTACCCTGCGCTCATTCCAGTTTTAATCGAGCCTCGTACTACCCCCTCTAACGTCGGGGGGAGTAGCCTTACCACCTCAGCAGATGATTTACGCAATGAGTGACTACAAAACTCATAAAAAGAACGAAATTGAAAGCGAATTCTTGCATAATGGAAGCAAAGGTGATGGAATTCTCCAAAAAGGTTTGTAAAAAAAATAAAGAAAAATTCATCGAGAAAAAGTAAAAAGGTCCGTAGTACAAATGGTAAGAGCGACGCTGATGGAAGCAGCGACAGTAGCGGAAGCAGCAGCAGTGACAGTAGCGGCAGCAGCAGTGACAGTAGCGGCAGCAGCAGCAGCGACAGCGACAGCGACAGTAGCAGCGACAGCGACGAGGAAGACGCTAGCGTCGGAAACAAAAAAAGTAATGAAAAAACTAAATCTACCGATACCAAAACGAAAAAAGAAATCAAATTCAACGAGGCGAAGGAATCGTCGACCAATGACTCAAAAATTGAAGAAAGAGAACTCGATTCCAGCAAAGATAAAAAAAGTGTAATTTCTCCACCATCGAATCGTTCTCCGGCACGTACATCTCGACTATCTTTGAAGAACCGGTCGAACCCACCTTCAATCTCCGAGAAAAATAAACCATCGAAGGATAAGGAGTACAGTTTCACTAGAGACCCCAGAGGAAATAGCGACGGCCAAAAGCGTTCATCGAGCCAAAAAGACGGAAGTACGAGGCGCGCGCATTCCCCGTCGGTCGAAAGACAACCGTCCGGGAGTCGCGCTATTGATTACAGCGAGCCTCGCGACAACGTGTCTTCACTTTCGTCTTTCAGAATCCCGCGCATGGTCGAAAGCTCTCCCGAGAAGTGCCCTAATCGTACTTTCTACACGAATACTAAGAGCAGCGGCAGAGTTTCACCGTACGCGATTCATACACTATTCAAAAAGTCTTCATCTGCTAAGAATATCGGTAAGAGGTGCAGCAACGGTAGCAGAGATCCTTACAGGGATAGAAGATCGCCGTGCGCGGTCCCCCGGATGATCGAGAACCGCTCCTCCTATCATCATCATTATAACAACAACGATAATAAAAATGGATATTGGAAATCTGGATATACGGATGAATCTTACAGGTACAATGGACGGCGGAGAGAAATTGGCAGAGGATCGGATCGAAACTTTGACGAATACTCGGGTTTAAGGACGTCCAGGGACGCCGAGGTTGAATCGATTTATCCACAATACTCCAGGCAAAGAAGCTCGTCACACGACGGTGTGGATTTATATGCATTCGAGGACCCCCGTCCAAGAGAATATTACGACGGTATTCCAAAGTTTTAAGAATTGAAAATTTTAATTGTTTTTAATATTGAATATATTTACTATATTAATAAAAATATAATATATTAATATTATTGTATTATAATACTTTCAATTTATATTGACGGTTCCGTAATAAATCTCAATATTCGATTGTATTTTATTAAATCATTATTACTTCATGATTTCATTACGCGCCCTCTCAAAAGATAACGAGGGTATTATTTGGCGAAGGCAAACGCACTTTATTTGTCGCGTTTTTATTATTTTTATACCTATTTGAAAATAAAAATATTAAATTTCAATATAAAACAAACTTTATTAATTTAACTCGTATATTACACACCTTAAAAAAAATCTGAATTTTTAGTGGATGCAGACCTTCATTACGAAACGATACTTTCAAATTTTTTGTTGGTTTTTATTTTATTTTTTTTTATTTAAAAAAAAATGTAGTTTCAAATTCGTTTGCGCTGGAAATTTTCCTCAAATTCTGCCTCTTGTTAGATTTGAGGGAAACCACAGAAAATAGCCGCCTGCATAAAGAATACTGGATGTTGGAGATATCGGTGAAAATATAAACTGACAAAAAACGTTAGGTTACGTACGAAACAGGGGGATTCAAAAAAAGACAAAAAAATGAATACCTTGTTCGCTTGTAGAATTTTAAAAATAAAAAAAATTGAAATTATGTTCTTAAAATTTTTATTGTGGAAATATACTTATAATCTTACACATTATTTTCCGTTTATAAAATTTGACAGTGTCGTTTCTTTCTTTAGAACGAGACGACCATCCAAAAAAATGTGAAATTATTTTTTAAAGTTTACAAGCCGAGGTTTGCTTTTCACATATTATTTTTCGAACAGATGCAAAAATTCTGTTAAAAAAATCATGGAAATGGTCATGAGTCACACTTTCAATTTATTTTAAATTTATTCAAATAGTTTATGTTTTCCAAATAAAAACCTATTTTTAGAAAATTTCTCATGTTTTTCCCTTGCTTTTCCCTTTCCTCAAGAAATTCCTTCTCTTTCGTTTCCTTGTAGTCATGGCTATCGATCGATTCGTGATGATCTGGCAAACCGCCCTTCTCGCGGAAATCATACTGCTTTATATTCCACCGAATGACGGAATTTCCATAAAGGTCTTTCATCGTCACAATAATCTTTTCGAAAAGTTGGTTGATATTCCTTTTGTGCGTGGGATTATGGCATTTTTCAAAATACCTCGCAAAAATTTGATTATTCACCAAGTACTGATCAAAATTAAATTCCAATCCTATTTTCAAAGAACCAGTAGTCTTCAAAATAGTATAAATTTTGCAAGGGCTGATACACTTCCTTTGGAAGAATATTACGACGTTCTCTAAATTTGGAGAGACGTTACAAATTTCGTATAAAACATTTGAAAAATCAATTTTTAATTTTTTCAAATGTTTATAAATGGCTTTATCTTCATTGTCTGATATCGTTTCGCGGTCATCGATACTTCGTTGGAAACGCGTATACAAATTGTTTATTCTGATTTCTAAGTCAATCAAATTCGGAAATGCTTCGACGATTTTATTACTCAATGAACCACAATTAGGATTCTTTTTTAAAAAACTCCAAAATTTGTCGTAGGTTAATCTCAAGATATACACATTTTGAAATTGGAAAGGAGAAAGTGTATCTAAATTTTTGTTTCTTTCGAGTATAGCATTAAGTTGACAAACGTTGCCTAAATTCAATTCCAAGAAACCGTCTATCTTCCGAATGCTCCTTTGCAATTGGTTTCTAAAAGTTTTTGTATCCCAAAAATCGATTATTTTCTTTTCCATTTCCCTTCGCCATGTAAATTTTGAATGCAAGTTGCATAATTTTACATCATTTCCTGTAAACTGGCGCACGAGGATCCCCATGACCCCGTGAATGCCTCGGCATGTGAGGCAGAATGGTATTTTTATTTCGTTTCTTTCACGATCTTTGGTAAGAATATTCCGAAAATTAATTGCCAACATTTTTCGTAACCCGTGAAATATCTGTTCGGGGTATTCATCTTCCGCTTCTTTTTCTCCTTCGGACAATGTTTCGTAGTTTTCGAATAGCGTCGGGACTTCTCTGATTTCCCATTCGATTATTCTTCTGTCTTCGATTTCAACCACCACGACTAATTTGTCTAATTTTCGACTGGAGCAATTAACGCATTTACTAAATGTATCATCCAACCTAGTATAGAGGTGACTGGGAAATAATTCTCCATCCGACGAGAAATTATAAATCAATTCTAGCGTCTTTACCTCGGTTTTCGCAGCCAATAATCTTACGCGATATTCGTTAACAGGAGTAGATGCGTGTTTATGCATTAAACGAACTCCGATTTTTTGTAAATTAAACAACGCTGAGATCTCAATAATTTCCTCGATGTAGTTATAGTCCACAGTTAACGTAGTTAATTCGTTTAATGAAGGAATACGAAGCCTATGCATTTCGCTCTTAAAATCAAATTCGACAATTACTCTGTTCGTTTTTAAATATTCCAAATCTCTTTTGCCAATCAAAGCGTTCCCCGACTTGCTTAAAATAAGAGGGAGGCCCCTATCCTCGCAAATTTTGATTCCCTTTTTTCTCGTCGCCCAACTGCGACATTTGCATATTAGTTTTAGAGCGATTAGATTTGGGAATAAGATCGAAATATTCTTAATCATTTCGAGAAATTCGTCCTGAGTAAGAGGATTAGTACCCGTATTTAAAATTTCTAGCTTCTCGATACGAACCAAAGGGAAATATTGTTTTTCTATCATTAAGTTGGTTAAAAGTTTCGTACTGGTCTAAACAAAAAGTGAAAGCCTTTAAGCGTTCGTATCCGGTGCCCATTGTTCCAATAACTTTAGCTGATTTAGCGACCGCTGCAGGAAACCCTCGACAAAACTGTTTGCAGCGACCATACGCTCGCTCAACGTGAGGGTTATCGCCTCGGTCGTCTTGTACGGATTTTTCGTCGCATTTTCGAGAAAGTCCAGATACCTCGCCGTGGTTTTTTCTTCGTCGCCGTTTGAACCGAATAACGGTAGGAGCGGATTGAAATTTAATTCCTTCGCTCCGTGTTTTTCGGTCAATCGATTCATAATCGTATCAAAGAGCAAATGTTTCACCTCAGACCTTTTCGAATACAAACCATTACACGCATCTAGAAAGGTTGGTCTTTCCAAGACGACGTTCAGGGCCAAATCCTGAAGCTTTATCACATCTATTTCCATTTGTATTTAATCTTCATCGAACTTATATTTTGTAAACAAAATAAAGATTCGGGTTACGCACCACGGAAGAAAAAAAATATTTCTTTTCTCTGATGGCGCTGATCTATCCGGTGTAGAAGACACGACTCTCTTTTATAAACTAAATATGAAAAACGAATACATTAGATTTTTATTTATTATCTTCTATCTATTACCTATTCTGATGATGATGATGATGATGATGATGATGATGATGATTAATACTAGGAAAAGAATTAAGACAAAGAGAAGAAAATAAATAATTATATAGAAGAAAATGTACTTATTGTATTTATCGGGATATCGATTCTTCGTAAACTATTATATTTATTTTAAAAAATTTAATTTAGTATCCATTAAATTCAGTTTTCCGTGTTAATTTTGGTTTTAGAGGTAACTAAACTAAATTATTAATAAGAAAAATAAATAAATAATATTCTACAAAAGCCTTCGGTGTTTTATGAGCTCACGATGAAACTTCACTAAAAGAACGAACAATCAATACGTTCAGCGATAAAAAAATTGACGTTTGATCGTTTTTGTTCATTTTTCTTTTACTCGATAAACGAAATAACATAATAGTGACGCCATCAAAAGAGCTTGACCTCGATCTATTCTCTTCTAGGGTCGACTTTATTCCATGAAGTTGAAAAGAAATAAAAAAAAACAGATCCAGAATATATTTTTTATTGGTCAAAGGTATTGAAAAAACATTCATTAACAAAATCGATAGTAAAAAATTAAACGCAAATCTTACAGAATAATCTAAAAGATTAAAACAAAGAATTTTTTTAGGTGGGCATCTCGTGCGTTAGTCTTAGGGCTCAGCTTTAAAATCTGCTGTATCTTCCCTCGAGAATGAAGGAATATACCCTTTATCTCGCAAATTTCGTTGCTTAGCGAGCAAAGACTTGTAAAAGGTCGAGTCGTTATGCCCTTCGGTGTCTTTTATTATTCCTTCTAACTTATCTACGGGAATGGGTAGCTCTTGATCGTACAGGGGTTCGGGTTTCTTGTTTATAAGAAAGTGAATCCTGAGAGGCCCCATAGCGTCATGAGTCAATTTGAAAAACACTCTGTCCGGAAACAGACTTCCCACTTGAATTTGTTTCACACGTTTGATCTCGATTCGGTTATTTTCCAGGCGTTTTCTAAACCCTTCGTAGTCAGCGGAGCAACGGTTATTCGAGAACCCCTTCCAGTCGTAGAAGTCGCTGTGTTTCATCTCGCGTAATTCGCTTAGGACCCCCAATTCGTGATTCATAATTATATTCTTCCATTTTTCGGGAGTACGAATGGGGCCCTGTTTCAATTTTAGTTCTATCAAACTCTTTAAATCGGGCCGTATAAAGAGACCGACACCCGGAATAATATGATTTTCGATTAGGAACTTGTGCGTAATGCTGTTTATGCGACTACTCAAGGAGAAGGCGTGCTTATAAGCCGCGATCAGGATACCGATATCTTCGGCGTCGTTTAATGATTCGGAATAAAACGTGAAATCGACTTTGTCTTTCGAGTTCCGGACTTTTTCCTCGATAAATTTGACAACGCAAGAAATTCTTTCAGACAAATCGTTGGTTCCCTCCCCTTCGTGCCACACGTATAAATGCGCGGTATCATCCTTCTTCGTGTAAATGGAAAAACTATAAAGATTTATTTTTGGGGTGTTGCTAAACGAACCAGCTGTCGATGAGGGGGAGGAGGAGGATTCGCCCGCCGGACACTGGATTGGTTTTTGAGATCGCAAATCGGCAACCACGAACGATTTTGTTGCCATATTCTCGTCCATTTTTTTCATTCTCGATAACGAATGCGTTTCATTCACGTGCCTACGATATATCTCTTCCAAAGCCGTTTTCTTCTCCCCTTCGGCTGTAATAAACGCGTCGCACATGAAGCATCTACTGTAAGGGCGCTTTGGAATGCTCGAAGATGTCCATTGGTTCGCGTAATCCATCACCAATGATTTTATTCTAGATAATTCTTCCCTTTCTTTATCGTGGATGGCGTTCGTTATGGGTTTATCCGTGATATTGAAGCTTCTTTTGAAAAAGCTACCGCAAACCTTCTTGCGGCGTTTCGCGTCGAGGTAAAACGCGGCAGTGGATTCCTTCGAATCTCTCTTTCTACTTCTTTTTCCGCTTTTGTTTATCGTCACGTATTTTGTCAAATCTTGAATTTCTATACGCGACGCGATAAATTCCCGCCGTCGAGCTTCATCCTCGATTTGCGAAAAAGCTTCGAAACTTTCTCGGATAGAGTTATCCGGTGCCGTTTCTTGGCAATGCAGATCGCAATTCAATTCGCAAAGAGGCCTCATAGCGTCCGTCGAATACACTACCTTTTCCAAAAACACTGACTGGCGCGAAGAGACCCAGCGAGAGTCGATTAAGAAAGTCTCGCGCTATAGTAATTTCGAAACGGAGAATAGGTTTCTTACTGTCGACGCTCGATCTTTTTATTTCGGCGCTACACGTATACAATTTTTATTTTAATTTTTTAAATTCCTTTATTTATATAATTATTTTTTTATTTATTTTTTATATTTGTCTTTTCTTTCAATTCATAGTTTGTAACGGTTATTTAATAAGCCTCCAGATACTCGATTTTTATTTTATCATCAATATCATATTAAAAATAAACAGCCCATTTTCTGTAATGGGTTTCACTAAAATTTTGTCATCGTCGACTTTTACGCCTCGGGCGAGCGAAGAGCAGCTTTTTTATTTATTTTTATATTTGTCTTTTCTTTCAATTTTTAGTTTGTAAAAGTTATTTTGTAAATCTCTTGATACTCGATTATATATTTTATTAAATCATTTCCTTCGCGATTTCTTTAACCGCCCCTCTTTTAAAGATAACGAGGGTAGTTATTTGGCGATGTTACGCATTTTATTTGCCAGTATTTTATTATTTTTATACCTATCGGAAAAATAAAATAATAAATATTTTGTTTAAAACAACTTTTTTTAATGTATATTACAGGCTTTCGAAAGAATTGAATTTTTTAGTGGGATGCAGACCACGAAAGAAATTCACTCCGATTTGACGATGTTAATTTAAAAGAAAAATTCGAAAACGCCTCCAGCGATCCGCAGACGAATGAGTCTACTTACGTCGAACCTCCCAATAATGTATTTAAAGACGCCTCTTTCATTACCCGCTTTTTTAACGGGTCCCGTTGTATCACTACTCAAAGCGCATAATATAAATTATTACTATTATTAATAAAAAATTACTTTCTTGGTGTATGTAGACAAACATCACCGACCACAATATTCGTTCAGGTGTTGTGTTCTGTAAATTAATTACTCATTCCTATTTAAACCGAATAACAGCTCGCTATCATCCTCAATCGGGCTTCGCAATAGAGAAAGGAGAGAAGAATAAGAATTTTCCCAAAAAAATTTACCCTCCTTCATGATCGCACTCTAGCCCGTGTTGGTACGAACAAAATAGAAAGAAATACGCGAGGTATACTTTTAACAATTAACAAACACCCACCAAAGTCGATGAAGAAAGTATCGCGACCACTGATAAAATAAAAACACTTTATCCAGAATGATGATAATAAAAAGAGTACTTTTGATTCGAGTCAAGATAGAAAGAGTATGCGACGAGTCTAAAAAATATTACAATACATCATTTCTGGGGTTGAGAGAAAACTCAATTTGTTTTAAAAAATTTCAAGTTTTATGAAAACGAACGAACGATTTATCTTTTGATTTAGTTACTTTAGCCTTATCTTCATACCTGCTTTGCGAGCCCGGTATATTTGACCCTGTCCAGAAGTTTCTGGGCTGTTATGTCTCTCCGAGGATCCTAAAAAGGTTTTTGATCGTATTTCAAATTTACTAATTTATTCGTTTCTTCTATTGGTTTAGCAAATGCAGTAATAGAAGAATTTGGTTTGGCACGGAATTCGGTAAAATCCTGAACATTCGACAGGGCATCTATGTCGTGTTTCAAATACTTCATAAAGTTAAGTTCTACTCTATTTTTCTGTTCTTCATTCTCATTTGTGAGACAAAAGTCTTGTCCACTATTTATGTACAGGACTGGTTCCACGAAGAATTGCTCTTCATAGAACTTTATTTTTGACAAAGTTGCCAAATCTTTTTCTTCAGATTCTAAATAATGGAAGCGAAACTATGCGTTTCAATCTTCGAAGGAAACGTTTCACCCTCTAGAGGTAAAATGATGTTATCACCATAGATTTTTAGATTCTGTATTTTTTATCACTTTCAAAATAAAGATTCGAAAAAAATATTTATATTTCCTTTTGTTACGCCATATAATGTTAACTGATAACAAAACATTTTTGTCGACCATCTGAGTTAATCCATAGTTCACTCTTTCTCAGAACTGAAGGTCTGATATTAAAAGTTAGAAATGATCTTTGTGAACTAGGACTTAAAATGAATAACACAATCGAACAGTAATCTGGGTCAGAGTCATGGAGTCCATCAGTTTCAGGAATTCTTTCTTGTAATGTCTTGTCAGACAAAGATGAAGAAGCTAAATTTAATAGATAGTGGGAGCAATTGGAGCTTGCAGAAAAAAATGAAAAAGACAATCAGCCATTAAAAGAATAATATAATGTAGAATTTCGTAACCCATTAGATCGACCAAAAATCAAATTTAACTGTCACAAAGTCAATCCCTTACTATCCAAAAATTTGAAAGATGGTGCTTACACAGATACAGCTTTGCCTTCCACTTAAGCGAGCGTTGAGGGCTTATTTTTGGATTTAAAAATTCTTGAAGCAGTTTTATGTTTAAGAAAAAACTGATTTAACATAAAATTATATTACATATGTTCAGGCAGCTTATAATTAATTCAAAGAAGAATTATTTGAAAAGTTAAGAAGAAAGTAAATTTATATAATTTTTTTCAAAATTTTATTTTTTACAAAATCTTTTCTAAATTTTTAATAAGTCAAAATAAAGGTGTCACTAACAACCATTCTTTTTAATTATACTCATGGCCGTAATATATATATATATATATATATATATATATATTATATTATATTATATAATAATATATATTTATTATATATATATATATATATATATATATATATATATATATATATATATATATATATATATATATATATATATATATATATATACAGGGCTGCAGAGACGGTAAATTTTTTCGATAAATTTTAAAATTACTCGCCTCCGGCTCCGGCTGAACATTTTAAAATTACCCGGCTCCGTCTCTGGCTCCAGCATTTTAAAATTACGCGGCTTAAAATCCGGCTCCGATTCCTAACTCCTTCAGCCTCTCCACATAGCTTTTACCCTCAAAGTCAGAGATAATCCTAGTTCCTCTACGTTGCACTGTCTCTAGCATATCTATGTATTTTCTTAAATAAGAGCCCAAACATGTGCACAATACTAGGCACACATAATAATAACAATAATAACACAGCTTACTTAAATTAACCTTACTTGTTCCTATAAATGACGAGATTGGGACTATTATACCTAGCATCTTATTAGTTCTCGTCCTTGCTTCCAAACAACGATTAACCACTTTCGGATTACTGTTTATAATCTCATCCAAATCGTTTTCTTGATCCACTGATTCGAGTCAATCCCATTCATATCGTAGTTAAATCTGTTATTCGATTAACCTGCAGGAAGAACCTAGCAATTTTTATTATTAAAATTCATCTGCCATTAGTCTGCCCATCCAGCAAGTTTGTTAAGATCATTTTGAATCTTTATGCAAAGTTATGAAATCTTCAAATTTCATTTTTAAAGCTTATTTGCTGCCAGATGTTTCTTTTTTTTAATTTTTAAAGGCTTATATAAACTTATGGTACTGAAGCTATATTTTATTATTTTCCAGTATTCATTGGTCGGGGGTATAGGGGGCAAAGCCACTTGTAAAAAAATGTTCTTGTGCCATGCTTCACTTCCCTCTAAAAATTAATATATATGCTATTTACTAGCAAAAAAATTTCTCAAAAAATTTCAAAAATAACACATTCTTATAATACAGCATATAAATAACTGCTAACTTTTAGCAAAACTTACCCTAACCTTACCTAAACTGCCGGATTATCTGCCATCCTAACAACATCTATAGTTTTAACTTAACAATTACTGTCAACATAGCAATGCCTAGTTGAACTTATCCTCTATATAAACAGTGTTAACATACCAATAGTTTTTTATATATAATCAATCCATAAGAGACACTTAAGCTAACGTGGACATGTCCTCCCAAAACTTAACGCTAGCAAAGCTACATATCAACAACAGTCAGACTAACATTACTTAAGCCAATCAATACTGTTAGCATGACATTACCTTGTCTAACGTATTCTACACCAGAAGTATTAACCTATCAATAGTTGTTAAATCTATCATCATGTAACAAAACATTAACATAACCCATCAGTGCTAATCGTAAGTGAATCTTCTAACTGATAACCTAACAATACATATTTTATTGCTTTTTAACATCGAACCAACTTTCACCTTTTTGATTCTAACATGTCAAAGAAACTCAATCTTCATATCCAATAGCCTTTGTAACTTATATAAATTAAAACTTAGGAGCTACCAACTCTAAGGTTAACATTTTTTGATCACATATGCCATGCACCATTTTATTAAACACATATCAATGTTAAATACCTAATGCTATCTTTTTCACTGTCACTCTAACGTAAATATATATACATATATATATAATACTATAATATATTAATATATTTCTATCATATATAATAATATATATATAATATATATATATATATATATATATATAATATATATACATATCCCTATAATACTGTAATATATTAACATGATTTATATCACTATTATTTATATATTTGAAATAAAATGGCGAATAGCATATCCATAATGAGAGTTAACCTTCAAGTCTTTCTTAAAAAAGAACCCCACCTACGACGTGAAAACGTTTTTGGCACTTTGGTGCTGCTAACTGGTAAGTAAGACTTTCAATTTTAGTGGGATATGTCTTATGAAGCAGCTCTGAGAAACCGGTATTGTTTTTTTTTCCTCTCCGACTCTACCTCCAACATTTTAAAATATCCAGCTCCAGCTCTGTTTTCACCTAAACAAAAAACCTTGTAACTTCACGGGTTCGGCTTCACAGCCCTGCTTCGGAGTCTGCAGGACGTCTTCTCCCACTTCGGGAAAATGGTAATTCTTTCCTTAATTTTCAAGGGGATTTGCGTAATCATCTCTCCACTTCAAATTTCTTACTAAAAATAGATCGTAACATCCGGAAAGCCTTTTTAAGCAACAAGTAGGTGCTTAGTGTAATTTTTGATCTTGAAAAGTCCTATAACTCGATATGTGGTTTAGTATTCTTTCAAAACCTTTGCAAATTCGGCCTTTACGGACAACTGCTTATTTTCATTCAGCGCCTTGCATCGTGTATTTCCATCCAGATCTGCTGCTTATCAACTCTCCCTCGCTAGTTCACACTTGATAAAGGTGCTTCACAAATGTCATGATATTTGCTATTGACTTCAATAACGTAGTTACTAGCTTTCCTTAAATGATAAAATTCACCCAGTATGTTCAAGACCTGGCTTTATATGTGCTGGGGCCAAGCTAACATAGCCATAGGAAAAAATTTAATAATGAGCATTGCCCATGCCATTTACTTTTCACCTTTCAAAAGCACATCTCTATTATATAGGAC
>JABUQX010100653.1:20000-25000 GCA_015478945.1 Trachelipus rathkii | reverse complement strand
TTTCCCAAACATCTTTAATGTAAAAACTTTGTCCCCCCACCCCCCTCCCTCCCCCAACACTCCTTGTTCTTCCCCATTCTCCCCCGTTAAACCTCTCACTCTCTCAATCAGTATTCTCCCATACACTTTCCCTACCACACTTAAAAGACATATACCTCTATAATTCCCACATTCCATCCTATCCCCTTTCCCCTTATACAGGGGAACCAAACAACCATCCTCCCAATCCTGTGGTACCTCACCACTCCTCCAACATATATTATATAACCTATACAGCCATTCCTCCACCCCTATACCTCCCTTCTGTAACATTTCCATTCTCACCCCATCCAGACCTGCGGACTTCCCTTTTTTTCCTTTATTCAAAGCCCTAATAATTTCCTCCATTTGTATTTCATCCTCCCCATCCCCTCCCCAATTCACTCCCCATCCTCACCTCTTGTAAATCTCCCCTCCCCCACCCACCTCATTTAATAATCCACTTAAAATACTCCCCCACCTCTTCTTCCTCCCCCTATCCTCTCCTCCTATCCACTCCCCATCTCCTCCCTTAATCCTCTCCCCCAACCCCTCCTTCTTCTTCCTTTTTTTATTTACTTCTTTCCAGAACATCTTGCTTCCTGATTCAAAATCTTCCGTCACCTTTCTAAACCACTCATCTTTTGCTCTTCTCTTCGTCCTCTCCCTTTGCTTCCACTCTAACTCTTCTATATTCCTCCCAGCTTTCCTCTCTCCTACTTCCCCAACCATTTCACATAAGCCTCCTTTTTCTTTTTCACCACCTCCTTCACCTCCCTTTCTACCCACCATTCAGTCCCTTCCTTCTGCTTGCACCCACCTTTTTTACTCCACATACCCTTCTAGCCTCTTTCACATACTGCCTCTTTAAATCTCATCCACCCCCCCTCCACCTCCCCAATTCCTGTCCCTCTCACGTCTCTCCACCTATCTTCCATACCCCTCCTAAATCTCTCTTACACACTGTCTCCTCCAATTTTTCCACCTTATCACTCTACTCTCTTTCCCCCCTTTCCCTAATCGTCACCTCTCCTCCCACCCTAACCTAGCAACCACCAAATAGTGATCCGATATCCCTCTCCCCCCTCTAAATACATTTACATCTAGTAATCTGCCTCTATCCTTCCCATTCCATTTACACACACATAATCCAGTACCGCCCTCCCCGTTATCTCACTCTTCCATGTGTATACTTATGATTATCACTTTTTTTGAACCAAGTATTCCCAACTATCATCTTTCCACACACAACTCTATCAGACTTTCTCCATTCTCTCCCCTACCCCAAATGGTCCTATTATTCTTCCCACCCCTCCTTCCCACCCTTCCATGAAAATCTCCCAATAGACAAATTTTATCATTTACCCCGAAACTTTCCCAACACTCATTCAACTCATTCCAAAATCTTTCTCTCTCCTCCTCCCTCGTTCCATTCACTGGTGCATATGCGCATATAAAAACCCACATTTCCCCCCCGAATTTCACTTTTACCCACATTATCCTCGAACTCACCTGGCTGCACAACCTTACCTTATCCCACACCTCTTTCCTCATAACTATTCCCACCCCTTCCCTCGCCCTCACTCTCTCGTTCACCCCTGATATCATACCCTTGTATTTTCCAAAATCCATCTCCCTCTTTCCCTTCAGCTTAGTTTCAGTTAACCCTAACACATCCAACCTTTTTTCTTCAAACATTAACCCCACTTCCTCCCTCTTCAAATCCTCGTTTACCCCTCTCACGTTCATACATCCCACCCTTATTACCTCTCTCCTCCCCATCTTTTCCCTTCTTCTATATCTATTTTCACTCAATCTCTATTTTCACTCAGGCTGCACGTTTTGTGGGACTCCCCACCCTAGGCACTTCCCAACACCTAAGGCCACCACCCCGCTCACCAAATACACCCACAATAATAACAATAGTAATAAAAAGGTTAAAATGATAATATAAAACAATATAAAAATATAAAAGGATAAAACCTATACTCTATCAATTTATATCTATTCCCACACCTCCCTTTCCTCCCTCTCCCCTCCCTCCTCTTTAAAACTTACCCCCCCAAAACTTTATTTATCTATTAAAATCTTTGTTTTAAAACGGTTTTCATGAAAATAAATTTCGTATTCCTATTAGAAGATGACACAATTCAACCGTATAACTAGTTACAATCTAGCATCAGTCTAAACTTTAAACATTTACTATTTATACTATGAAATTTAAAATTAAAACTAAAAGCAATACATAAAAAGGGTTACGGTAGCCTAAATTATAGTGGATGTAGCTAGATCCTTTTTGCTTTTAAAAGCGCCGTCTACATCCTTTAAATATTTAAATTTACGATGAATAAACAATATTAGAAATTAATCCTTATTTTTCATCAATTTGTAAAATTATAATAAATATTTATATGTAACTCTTCAATAGTTAAATTTTATAACATTTTCAATGGTTATTACGCATATCAAACACTTCGAATTTGATGAAAGACCACGGAGAATTTGGTGTGGTAAAGGTCAAATACGATAGCACTCGAGACCAACTTCACTGCTTCCCTGTTTTAGCTCGCAAGTTTCTGATGCTAACAATCTGTTTAAGCTGCGAAAGTTTCTGATGCTAACAATATTTAATATGTTATTTTTAACATTTGAACCTCATATCCTCCTTATTAATGTTTACTTTTTTCTTCATTGTAAAGCAGTTCTCTCTAATTCAGATTGAATAATTAAACGATTTTCAAGAAGCTGCTGATTTATAATGTATCCTTCAAAAATGTCAGACCAATTTGCTAATGAAAATCACTCAACCACACAAACGAAATAAACGAAAGCCACGTTAAATGTCTGTGATTGATTACGCGAACGAAATAAGTAACCTCACACTCTGAAGTCTTGAAGTACACCAGGCTTATTTAACATCACTATTTCATACTTCAGCATATGCATATCGCAATATATATATATATATATATATATATATATATAAATATATATATATATATATATATATATATATATATATATATATATATATATATATATATATATATATATATCCTCCAGTGGGTAAAGGCCAGAGGCTTACCAAATTGCAACAGTTTTAAAAAAAATTGGAAACCAAGGCCAAATTAAAGCCTGACATGTGGCGATAACAGAGCTTGAAATTGTTCAAATCAAAGGTATTTGCAAAAGTAGTGAAATGGAGTGTGTTCCAGACTTTACCAGTGGAGTACATGTAAGAAAAAGAATAGCAGTTAAGTCTGGGTCAGAGCGCTTTACAGAGAAAGGACAAGACTGTCTGAATTACGAGTAGCGGGAGCTCTCCTGAAAGGAGGAGGTACAATACTGGAAATTTTAAAACAGCAATGTAAGTTCACAAAATTGTAATAACAATAGAATAAGGAGAGTGTTGCAACAGTTCAAAGTTAGAGTAGGAGAGTTTAGTAGAGAGAGTTAGTTAGAGTAGGATTGTTAAGCAGTCAAGAAACCTTAGACCATACTTTATCAAGAAGAGCATTATGTGTGGAACCACCTCATATATGTGTTTCATACTCTACGCAGGGGGCGAACAATGCCAATAAGAAGATTTAGCAACTGGGGTTTTGAGAAGAAGTTCCGAATGGGTCTTGGAACACCCAATTTCTTAGAAACTTGTTAGAAAGAGCTTAATGTAATCATTCTAATAAGGATCACGAGAAAAAAAAATATCAAGAATATTAAGATCAAAAATAGGCTAGAGTTGTGTATTCAAAGAAGTTATTATAATTGTGTGGAAGATTATGTCAAGTAGATAAATAAAGAAGCTGAGTTATTGAGGCATTGAAAACAAACATGTTTTTGCTAACACAACTATAAGTATGAGAAAGATCAATGGTCTGTTGGGATCATACGTCTTTGAATCACCACCTAAAAAAATGAAAATTGTAAAGTTTGTAATTGATATCACGTATAATTACATAGGGAAAAGAAAACAAAAGAGATCTTACTTCTTTTGAACCGTTATAAAAATTTCAAATATATATATATATTACATGGTTGTTGATATATACTATATATATAATATATATATATATATATATATATATATATATATATACATGGTTGTATGCTACATATATATATATATATAGTTATGAGGAGGTCGTGGTCAAATACAGTGCTGTATTCAGGAGAAGTTCTTTACCAGCAAAAACAAATTAGTACGGGAATCAGCGGAAAATTCCCAAGGATGGGATTTGTCATTTACCAGTTTCAATTGGGGATGACATACCCCCGGAGGGATGGCAAACTCTCGCATCACCTGCGACAGCGGGGTTCGATCCCCCGAGGGAGATTAGCCTTTCACAGTCCACCGGGAGTGCTTGAGAGACCCCGACTCCTGCCATCTTTGCGTTTTACCCTTATGGTATTCTTTTAGTTAAAAAAAAGAATAATTTTACTTCCAAAAACACTTTGGTATTACTTAATCCAAGGAATACCATAGGGTAAACCGCAAAGATGGCAGGAGCCGTAGGCCCGGCCTCAGGACGACGAGGGACTAACCCTCTTCCGGGATGATGGTCTCCGAACCCCGCTCTGGTCTTTGGGTGTCGTGGTTCCTCCTGACCATCTCCTCCAAAGAAACGTCTCTCAAGTCCCTCTGTTTGTTTGATTCTAAATGGGGGGGAAATAATTTTAAAAATATTTCAGATATCGCAAAAAAAAAAAAAAAAAAGCAAATCATTTTCATTTTCCGCTGATTACAAATATATAATTTGTTTTACTGTAGGAGCTACCGAACCTTTAGTTACATACTGTGAGTACAAAAATTCGACCATCTACATAGAGAGTATATATATATATATATATGTTATATATATATATATATATATATATATATATATATATATATATATATATATATATATATATATATATATATATATATATATATATATATATATATATATATATATTATATATATATATATATATAGTTATAT
>JABUQX010100653.1:12500-15000 GCA_015478945.1 Trachelipus rathkii | reverse complement strand
CTACCTGGGCCAAGGGATGAACCTTATATTGACGAGATGCCATAGTGAATGACCGTCCCATTTCCGTGAAACCCTAGGGTTGATTTTTCTGACTGGAACGAATTCTCACTTAAGGGTATAAAGGGGGCGGCAAAGCTGGGCTTTCTTTTCGACTTGTGCCATATTTTTCTACTACTTTTCTGTTTCCAGTGCATATGACGCACCTTACTCCCAGTCTGAGGAAAGATGTTTTTTTTATATATATATATATATATATATATATATATATATATATATATATATATATATATATATATATATATATATATATATATATATATATATATATATATATATATATATATATATATATATATATATACCTAAGTTTTTTCACTTATTGAGAAACAGATTTAATTATAACTTTATTAAAACACATTAAAAATTATTATAACTATATCAAAATATAAATAATGTATTTCTTCCCAACACCTCCTAGCTTTCGTGGGAGGTCTCTTTCCACCTCTTTCAGGGAGCGTTAAGAAAGAAAAGGATTGTTGATTTTTTTCTGTTTTCAGTGTTCTAGTGCGTTGAGTTTTTACCTTGTTCCAGTTTATATCGAAGATTCACACATGAAGTTGAGGATTTTAAACTTTCATTTATCAGTTCGTCAATGTAGTAGTTACCTCGGTCTCGATTTATATTTTTAGTATTTTTTATTATATATGATTCATAAAATTTTCGAAATTTGTGATTGTTTATTGTTTTAATTATTTTATTATTTTCTGATTTTTCTATTGTGAATTAAATGTCTTTATGCTACGAGAGGTGATTTTCTATTATAGGTACGGATGTCGTATTGGTGCTGATATATAGGTCGTTTGATGTCTATTGTTTCTCCGATATATATATATATATATAATATATATATATATATATACATATATATATATATATATATATATATATATATATATATATATATATATATATATATATATATATATATATATATATATATATATATATATATATATATATATATATATATATATATATATATATATATATATATATATATATATATATATATATATATAAGCGTCCGGTAGCTCAGTAGTAGATAAGAACTCGACAAACAAACCGAGGATCCCAGGTTCGCCACTAGTCTGGTAGGAGAATGTGAGCTTTCCCCACCTTGGGCTTGGCTTCGTCTTGCTCGGACGTTAATTGAGTACACCCCTTCCTTGATTAGGGCTCTGTCCGTGAGCGGTGGTGTTTATATATATATATATATATATATATATATATATATATATATATATATATATATATATATAAAAATATATATATAGGAATAAGTATATATATATATATATATATATATATATATATAGTGAAGAAATAAAAGCAAAGAAAAGCTAATCAAAAAATGTATATGAAAAAATTAATTATGATATATCTTTTATAATTTATATATTCATTTTATCTTTTATTATGTAATTATCTCTTTCATATACAAGAAAATAATTTCCCCATGTTCTACAGACATAGAACTGCAATAAGATTATATATATATATATATATATATATATATATATATATATATATATATATATATATATATATATATAGTATATATATATATATATATATATATATATATATATATATATATATATATAAATCTTTTCAACTGTTCCCATTTGCAACGAAAGTTTTATATATATTGTTATACTATGTTTAATAAATAGAATTAAAAAAAATCCCATAAAACAAGAAATTTAACCTTAACACCAAATGCAAAATCTAATAAGAAGTTTGTCCAAGATAAGAAAACCAAAGGTGAAAAAAAAATTCAAACAGGTAAATTAGAAAAACAAGTTCCTTTCAGATAAGAAAGTCGAAGATGGAAAAAAAATGGAAACAAAAGAATGCGAAGACGAACTACATCAACTACCTTTGAAGTGGAGGAACAACTCAAAAGATAATAAACAACTTCTCCCCTGAAAGAAGAACATCCTCTAACAACTAACAACAATTCCATATGGTTCCACCAACTAGTAACATGCAGACTAGTGAAGACGTAAAGAACAGTCACACTGTTAATCCCAGGCCTGCCAGCCTCAGTTTAACGTAGCTATTTCCGTCGACGCTACGATAACTAACTCTCACTGTGGGATAACTCACAGATTACATCTTCAGATAAACTTCCACTTCGCCTCTCTGGTTAAAACAGAAAAAAGATTCATCCAAGTATGGTAATACGTACAATACAATTTGGAACCACTTACCACTGCTCCTATATATTTATGGTTTACCTGAAGAAATGATTCATCATTAATATTTATTTGGTAGTACGTTTACAACAACTGGAGCACGCATACCATTTCTATATATATATATATATATATATATATATATATAAATATATATATATATATATATATATATATATATATATATATATATATATATATATATATATATATATATATATATATAGATAAAATATATATAT
>JABUQX010100653.1:0-7500 GCA_015478945.1 Trachelipus rathkii | reverse complement strand
CGTCATCACGCTCGAACCTAACACTATTTAGGCCTAATCTTGATCTCTCAGATCCCACAACAAGGGCGTAGCGCAATAGCCGTAGCGACCCTCGGGGGCGACCCCCCTCTATATACATCCTGCAGACTTGAAATTTACACGGTTTCATGCTTAACACATATATAGATTATATTCCAAGTTTCAGACCTATAACTCTATTCCTTCATGTCGTTTGTGGGTGGGAGGTTATTTTGGGAGTTATGGAGACGTTTCACTACCTGCCATGTTCTCTTTTCTTCAGTCTTCCCCATGGTATCATTTAGGTGTTTTTTTGAATTTTTCTGCCTTATGGGTGGAGATGAGATTGGAAATTTGTGTGTTTAGGGAGTTAATTTGAGCAGTTAGATCTGGGGTATAAATTTTTTGATGTCCAATGATGTTCCTTTGTTTTATCAGGTTGCAGATTTCGGGTGTTAAAGAGGTGTTGTAGTGTTTTCTATGGCCCTTTGGTATGTAAAGGTTGGAGGTTTTTTGTATAACTTTGGTGAGTTTGTCTATGGCCTTATGTAGGGAGAGGGAGTTGTTGATTTCTAGTAGGGGAAGGCGAGTTTCTATGTATTGGGTGAATTTTTGCCAATTTGCCTTTTTGTAGTTTGTGAAAGTTGTAATTATTTTGGGGTTGGGTATTTTTGTTGTTGTATATGTGATTATTATTGGGACGTGGTCTTGATGGAGTCTATTTCGTGTGTTCATGGTTACGTTGTTTTATTTTTATATATATATATATATATATATATATATATATATATATATATATATATATATATATATATATATATATATATATATATATATATATATATATATATATATATATACTGTATCCTCTATAAGATATATATATATATATATATATATATATTATATCAATATATATATAATAATATAATATATATAATATATATTATTATATATATATATATATATTATATATATATATATATATATTATATATTATATATATATATATATATATATATATATATATATATATTTTTTGTGTCTCGGTGGCGCAGTGGGTTGAGTGGTGCGTTTGCACGCTCAGGGTCGTGAGTTCGAGTCCTCGTCAAACGGGATTTGTACTTTCGATTAGTCACCAGGACGGACACAAAAAATTGCCGTTTGTTGGAGATTTTCTGTAATTCATTACAGTTTACGGCATAGTGTATTAATACACTAATCTCAAATACCCTCACCTCACACATCCATAGCCAACACATACAACGGTACAACCTTTAATACACATACAGACACCTACATTCCTATTCGCCTCACGCACAGTAGGTCTGTGAGTCCAGAGCCTAGCCATGCCCACTGATGGCTGGAATATCTTGACTTGGTTCAGACTGAGGCTGGGGTTACTATCACCCTGATAACTGTGCACCTTTCCACTTTGTATGGGCCCACCGGTCGGGAAAAACATAAAATACTAACCTTTCCCCGATTGTTCGTGTAAAATAAATAAATATAAAATAAATAAAATATATGATATATAATATATATAATATTATATATATATAATATATTATATATAGATATATATATATATATATTATATATATATATAAATTATATTAAATTTATTATATTATATATATATATATATATATATGCGTGCACTTTTCTCTTTTGCGTTTTCATATTCTTTACACACTCATCTTCCAGGCAACATATTACTAACCACCATTTTATTCACATATCATATACACATGGATTAAAGTACACACCCCTTTTCTAGATATAACACCTTACAGACATCCCTACTTACTCATATCCCTGTGTGTGCGGGGAGAAAGAATTGCCCACATCGTATTCCTGCGTGTCGTAGAAGTCGACTAAGGGCGGTGGTAGTTGGGTTGGCTGCCCACTACCACCTATCTCTGCTAGAATTGCTGATGCACGCCTCGGAGATGATTGTGAGCGCCGAAAACGGCCTTCTAATGTTCGGCGAAATTGTATGAATCGTATGGGAACATGGAATGTCAGAGGAATAAATGTAGAGGGAGAAGAGGAGAGAGGTGATGGATGTATTTAGAAAGGCAAAATTTGATTTGCTCGCTGTGACTGAACAAAAATGAAAGGAAACGGTTTGAAATGAGTGTTGTGGCTTGTGAAATTGTGTGTGTTTGCTGGGTGTTTGGAAAGGAATGAGAAAGAGCAGAGAGGGTTGCAAATTTGTATGAGTGACAGTGGTACAAAGGTATGGATAGATTTATTGTGGCTGTGGAGTCCGTTAGAATTCTAATGGTTAATTTAAGTTTGAAAGGTCAGGTATGTGTGGTTGTGACGTATGGTCCATTTGAGGAAAACGTTGAAGAGAGTACAATTTTTTGGAATATTGAATGATTGTTCTGGATGGGGTGAGTAGGAGCTTCAGATCGATAGTGTTGGGGGGATCTGAATGGTTGATAGGTGATCAAAAAAGGGATGAAACAGGTGGTTTTGGGGTGGCGAGAGAAAATGAGAATGGTAGGAAGGTGATGATTTCTGCGAGAGAGAGTATGTGTGTAAAGTAATACTTTCTTTAACACAAGAGTATCCATAAGGATATACTAGAGTTGGTTAGGTAGAGATGGTATCGAGTGAAAAGTATGATTGATTTTGTGTTGGCGAAGAAGATGTTGAAGTATGTGTTGGATTTTAAATCAGTTGAGGGGTTGAGGAATGGGATTATCGGATCATTATTTGTTAAATTTAAGTTAGTAGGGGCTTGGATGGAGAGGAAGTGAACGAAAGGAAGTACGGTAGAATTAAGAGTGAGAGGTTAAGTGAACAAGACAATAAGGATAAGTATTAGAGCGCTCGCTATAAAGTCGGTTGAATGTGACAATTGATTACTGAAATCTGGGGGAAATGAGGGAAAGCAATTGCTTAGTGTGCAAAGGAAGTGTGTGGTGGCTAAAGTAGGAAAGTAAGAATGTTTAAACAGTGAATGGTTGGAATTGAAGAGGGGATGAAAGCGGTTAAAGGTAATAAAGAAGCGTGGTTGAATGTAAAGAATTGATGAAGTCTCAAATGAAAGATGCTTGAAATTATAATAAGGAGGAAAAAAGAATACTAAAAGGTAGCATATGTAGTGAGAAAACAAGAGTAAATTGAAACAGTTTGGATAGGAGGATGAATGGACATAAAGGGAATAGGAAAGGCTCTTCTGGAAGGAGCGCGAAAGTGTTAAGAATGAGAATAAGGGATCTGCTTAGAATTAAGAATAGGGGATGACGTGCTTTTTAACTGATGAAATTGGATGTGAGGGGAGTGGAAGAACACTTCGAAAGTTCTGCACAC
Source organism: Trachelipus rathkii (assembly GCA_015478945.1). Taxonomy (NCBI): domain Eukaryota; kingdom Metazoa; phylum Arthropoda; class Malacostraca; order Isopoda; family Trachelipodidae; genus Trachelipus; species Trachelipus rathkii. Next base: position 4,176 of record JABUQX010100653.1, on the reverse strand, counting down.
TATTAACATAATGAGAGGTGTTGTGAATGTGTGTGGTTGATGGTGCAAGAAGGAATAGGTATTTTGGGGATGAGGTTTTAGTAAGGAGGAGGTAATGGGTAGAGTGAGAAAGTTGAAGAATGGTAAATCTTCAGGTATATATGAAATTACTGGTGAAATGGTCAAGAACGGAGGCGACATGGTGATTGATTGGATTTGAAGTTGTTAATAAAGCGTTTATGGAGGCTATAGTTCCAAGGGATTTTAATATTTTAGTTACCTTTTATATTAAGGGTAAGGGAGAAGGGGAACTGTAGAAATTATATGGGGAATAAGTTTATTGAGTGTTGTAGGGAAGGTTATATTGCTGCGTGTTATTGTCAAAGAGTGCGTTGAGTGACGGAAGGACTGATGCGTTGAAGAACAAAGGTGCGTTTTAAGAGTGGGGAGAGATGTCTGTGGAATCAAATTCTTTACATTGAAACAAATGATTGAGAAAATGAGGGAGAAGAAGAATAAATTGTATTTAGGTTTTATGGATTTGCAACAGGTGTATGATAGAGTTAATAGGGAAGCTTGTGGCAGGTGTTAGTGATAAATGGTGTTGGTGGTAGGTTTCTGAATGGAATCAAAAGTATGTAATGACGATAGTGAAGCGTGTGTAAAGAATAAATGGTGTCATGGTGATTGGTTTTGGATTAATAGCGGAGTGAGACAGGGTTGTGTTATGTCTCCTTGGTTATTCAAATTGGTATATGTATGGGGTTATGAAGAATTCGAGGTGGGATGGCAGGGAAAGTGTAAGAATGGGAGAATGGAGATTGAGTGCGAGGGCCCCTAACCATATGCGGATGATGGTTCCTTTGCGGACGAATCTGGAAGAGAGTTGAGAGGGTTTGTAGAGAGATGTGGCAGGGTGTGCAAAAAGGAGGGGTTTGAAAAGTTACGTGGATAGAGTAAGGTTATTTGTGAGTGAGGACAGCCCTCAGTGTGAAGTTATGTTTAGAATGGTTGAGCAGTTGGAATAAGTGTCTGAGTTTTAATATTTAGGGTATATGTTGGATGAGAAGTTAACGGATGATGCAGAGTAGTAGTAGGAAAGTTGGTGAATGGCAGGAAGGTGGCTGGTGCAATTAAATCGTTGTGAATGTAAGGGGGGAAAACTTTTTTAAGGTTCCTTTTGGGGAAGGCCGTGTTGGGCTTTTTTTTTTAGGGTTTTTTCCCTTTACCCATGAGGGGGGGGGTATGTTTTATTTGTTACCCTTTGGGTTTTTTTTTGGGGTTTATTTTTGTATAGTAGTGAGACTATGGTCTAAAATAAGAAGTATGATCTAAAGTTCAATTGTTCAGATGGACAATCTTAGGGAGTGGCTTAGGTGCTTGAGAAGGAATGATAAATAGGAATGAAACTTATTAGAGGAGTTGTGTGTGTGAAGAAAAGCGGGTAATGAGAGAATAAATGGAAAGTATGTTTGAGATTTGAGTTTGCGTCATAGAAAGATGAATGATAATCGGTATGGTTAAGCGGATATATAGTGGCGAGTGTGTGGAACGACCGGCTGGGAGACCGAAGAAAAAGTGGTGAAGTCAGTTAAACAAATGTTTTGAAGGAGGAGAAAGAGTCTGTGTGTATAAAGGTTGTAGAAAGGTGTATAACAGGAGTGAATGCGGGGGATTGTGAGGGGGTATGGTTGTGGCCACCTGGGCCAAGGGATGACCCTTACATTGACGGATCTACCATTAGTGAGGGTCTCTCGCTGTGTCCATGAAGCTTTAGGGTGGGATTTCTGGACTGCGGCGAGTTCTCACTAATAGGTATTGAGGGGCGGTAAGGCTGGGCTGCTTTCTTTCGACTTTTGTCATGTTCTTTCTACTGCTTTTTCTTCCGATGCTCGTCACCACCTTACTCCCCATTTCTTGGGAAATAGAAGGTAGATAAAGAAGAAAGATATAATATATATATATATATATATATATATATATTATATTATATATATATAATATATATATATATAATATATATTAAAAAATATATTTATATAATATATTATATATATATATATATATATATATATATATATATATATATATATCAAAAAAAAGATTGCATAAAACTATTATAAACTTTAATTAAACGGTATCATTTAGGAAATAGAAACAAAGCGATGATTCGTTTTGTAAAATTCTGACATCTCAATATTATATGAGTAAAGTCATTATATATATATAATAATAAGAAAAAAGTAACTTGGAAAAATGAGAGAGAGAGTCAAGAATTTGTTTAATATTTAACAGATCTTATGACAAAGCGATGATTCGTTTTGTATATATATATTATATATATAATATATATATATATATATATATATATATTTATTATTATTTTATTTTATTATTATTATATTATTATATTATTATTATTACTCTATTTATTCTTAATATTATTATTATTATTATTATTATTTATTATTATTATTATTATTATTATTATTATTATTATTATTTTATTATTAATTATTATTATTATCCACCTAGATTAGAGGTGCGTAGCATACACCTGAACAGAAAAGTAGTAGAAGAACATGACGCAAGTCGAAAAGAAATCCCCCCCCCCTTTACCGTCCCCTTTATACCCTTAAGTAGAACTTCGTCGCAGTCAGAAAATGCCTACCCTAGAGCTTCACGGGAATGCGACGGACCCTCACTGTGGTTTTTCGTCAAATATATATATATATATATATATATATATATAATATATATATATATATATATATATATATATATATATAGTATATTATATATTATATATAATATATATATATATATATATATATATATTATATATATCTTCTTTCTTTTCTCACCTTCCTCTTTGCCCAGATTGGGGGTAAAGGTGCTGTAACAAGCATCGGAAAAGAAAAGCAGTAGGAGAACATGAACAAACGTCGAAAGAAAGCCCAGCCTTACCGCCCCCTCTTTACCATTAATTAGCGTGAGAGCTCGTCACAGACATAAAATCCACCCTAGAGCATCTGGGACCGCGACGGACCTTCACTATGGTAAATCGTCATGTAAGGGTTCATCCCCTGGCCCAGGTGGGCCACAACCATGCCCCCATACAAAACCCCGCCATTCTCTCCTATCATGCACCTTTATTCTCGCCTCTGCCAAACTCACATTTCTCTCCTTCAGGAGACATTCGTTCACCGACTCAATCCACTTTCTCTTCGGTCTCCCAGGCGGTCGGTTCCCAACACACTCACCACTATACATTCCCTTAACCAACACCGACTATCATTCATCTTTCCACATGACCAAACATCTCAACATACTTTCATTTACTTCTCTCATTTACCCCTTTCTTCACACCACACCACTCTCTAATACGTTCATTCCTCTCTTTATCAATTCTTCTCACACCTAGCACACCCCTAAGATTGTCCATCTGAACACATTGAACTTTAGATCTATAATTCTTATTCCAGACCATAGTCTCACTACCATTACAATAACACAGGTTAAACAACATACCCTCATGTAAGACCCTAGCACACTCAAGACTTAGTCCCTTTGCATTCACCAACGATTTAATTGCACCAGCCACCTTCCTGCCATTCACAACTTTCCTACTACACTCTGAATCATCCGTTCCCTTTCATCCAACATATACCCCTAAATATTTAAACTCAGACACTTGTTCTATAGCTGCTCACCATCTAACACAAACTTCACACAGGGAAATGTCCTCACTCAACACTCATTATCCGTACTCTTATCCACGTTTAATTTTCCAGCCCCTCCTTTTACACACCCTGCCAAAATCTCATCTACCAATCCTTTCAAACTCCCTTCAGATTCGCCACACAGAACCAATCATCCGCATATAAGTAGGTAGGGCACCCCTCCACTCATCTCCATTCTCCACCATTCTTAACACCTATCCTGCCTATCCACTCTAATTCTTATAACCCCATCCATACCTAAATACCAATATATAACATATCCTTGTCTTTACTCGCTATAACTATAACCATATCACCCATTGACACCATTATTCTTACACCGCTTCTCATCGCAACCATATATTTTTGATTTCCATCAAAGAAACCACCACCAAACACCATATATCTACTAACATCCTCATAACGCTCCCAATTAACTCTATTCCATACGGCTTGCAATCCATTAAAATTCTCC
>JABUQX010100652.1:17500-47269 GCA_015478945.1 Trachelipus rathkii | reverse complement strand
CTCGAGCTGCAGTGATCAAATATATTATAATTTATAATTTAATATATATTATTATTATTATTATTATATATTATATTATTATTATTATTATTATATAATTATTATTATATATTATTATTAATATTATTATATATTATAATTATATTATATTATTATTATTATATTATTATTATTATATTATTATATTATTATTATTATTATATTATTATTAATTAATAGATATATATTATTATTATTAATTTATTATATTATTATTATAATTATTAATTATTATTTATTATTATTATAGATTATTATTATTTATTATTATTTATTATTATTATTATATTATTAATTATTATTATTTATTATTATTATTATATTGTATTTTTGCAAGGGGGAGGAAAAGGAAAGCAAGAATTGAACTGAGGAAGGAAAGTACAGCAGAATGAAGGAAGAAGAAAAGAGGACAGACAGATAAAATGGAAATTACAGGAAAAGTTATAGAATGAGGTTGGTTAAAATTTTTTTTTTGTGTTTCTTTTTAAGTTTGGTACCCAAACTTGGGTAGGGAGATGTGTCATAGCGAGGATCAACCAACTAAGAACAGATGACATGGACTAAGGTAATTGAAAAGTTTGTTTAAGACCAGATTGCTCAGGTACAGGAAGTAAAGGAAAAGCCCCGTATCGGTATGTATAGATTTGATGGAGATTTTATTTAAAGGTTGTTATTTTTTTATATAAGTGAAACTAATAAGTGTTATTTTTATTTCTAGGGGAACTAGTGTGGGGGCGATATGTAATTTGAGCCTGAAAAGTTATAATACAGTTGAGACGATGTTTCGTACCTCCCAAGTGCATCATCCAGAGTTAATGATAGCTATTGGAGTTAAGAACAAAGGTGTAACATTGAAAGCCACGACAGATTTGCTCAGGGAAATCCTTCTTGATTTAGAAAATGATAGTAACTTGTACGGCTTGAATTATCAGATGGTTGCCATGGTTACGGCGTTTTGCTAGACAAGCCGCGTAATGAGTTTATAGTTGCAGGAGGTGTTTTTATTTTGGTAAAAGGTATTTTTAGGTTTTATGCGTCATATATGTTAACTCTAAGGTTACTACTGAAAAAACTGCTATAGTGTATGTTCGACTCGTAAAGCCATGAATCGATGCTAGCCGGTTTATTTGTTTATTGAATTGAGTATTGTATTTCCTGATTTGCATTTATTATTGTTTTATGAACTGTTACTGGTTTCCTGATTTACTGATGTTACTGTTTATGGAAATTTGAATTACTGTTATACTGAATGTTCGATTTGTAAAGCCACGAATTAATGCTAACCGGTTTAAATTATTTATTGAGTTTGGAATGGATATTATATTTTTGATTTATGTATATTACTGTTTTATGGAATTTTGGATTGTTACGATAGAGACTGTTATAATGTACCTTCAAATGATAAAGCAACAGCTTGTGTTACTGTTTTACGAAAAGAGAAAGTTTAAATTGTTTGAGAATGGAATAAATTACGAAAATCCTGAATTATTTTATATACCTCCGCGTATCAGCACAACATAAGAAAGGTTACTGTTATATGTAAAGAATTACCAACCCCATCGAAAAATAATAATAATCATATAATAATAATAATAATAAACATAGTAATAATAAATAATAGGGTCCGTCCAGCACACTACGAAGCCGCCAATTTTACCGTTTCGATTTTCCATAAACAGTATACATTCATTCTTATAACTTTTCGATTGGGGTTGGTAATTCTTATACATATAACAATAACCTTTCTTATGTTGTGCTGATACGCGGAGGTATATAAAATAATTCAGGATTTTCGTAATTTATTCCATTCTCAAACAATTTAAACTTTCTCTTTTCGTAAAACAGTAACACAAGCTGTTGCTTTATCATTTGAAGGTACATTATAACAGTCTCTATCGTAACAATCCAAAATTCCATAAAACAGTAATATACATAAATCAAAAATATAATATCCATTCCAAACTCAATAAATAATTTAAACCGGTTAGCATTAATTCGTGGCTTTACAAATCGAACATTCAGTATAACAGTAATTCAAATTTCCATAAACAGTAACATCAGTAAATCAGGAAACCAGTAACAGTTCATAAAACAATAATAAATGCAAATCAGGAAATACAATACTCAATTCAATAAACAAATAAACCGGCTAGCATCGATTCATGGCTTTACGAGTCGAACATACACTATAGCAGTTTTTTTCAGTAGTAACCTTAGAGTTAACATATATGACGCATAAAACCTAAAAATACCTTTTACCAAAATAAAAACACCTCCTGCAACTATAGACTCATTACGCGGCTTGTCTAGCAAAACGCCGTAACCATGGCAACCATCTGATAATTCAAGCCGTACAAGTTACTATCATTTTCTAAATCAAGAAGGATTTCCTTTAGCAAATCTGTCGTGGCTATCAACGTTACACCTTTGTTCTTAACTCAAATAGCTATCATTAACTCTGGATGATGCACTTGGGAGATACGAAACATCGTCTCAACTGTATTATAACTTTTCAGGCTCAAATTACATATCGCCCCCACATTAGTTCCCCTAGAAATAAAAATAACACTTATTAGTTTCACTTATATAACAAAATAACAACCTTTAAATAAAATCTTAATCAAATCTTATACATACCGATACGGGGCTTTTCCTTAACCTGTACCTGAGCAATCTGGTCTTAAACAAACTTTTCCAATACCTCAGTCCATGTCATCTGTTCTTAGTTGGTTAATCCTCGCTATGACACATCTCCCTACCCAAGTTTGGGTACCAAACTTAACAAGGAACACAAAAAAAATTTTTTAACCAACCTCATTCTATAACTTTTCCTGTAATTTCCATTTTATCTGTCTGTCCTCTTTTCTTCTTCCTTCATTCTGCTGTACTTTCCTTCCTCAGTTCAATTCTTGCTTTCCTTTTCCTCCCCCTTGCAAAAAAATACAAAATAATAATAATAATAATAATAATAATAATAATAATAATAATAAATAATATAAAATAATAATTAATAATAATAATAATAATAATAATAATAATAATAATAATATAATATATAATAATACAAAATAATAATAATAATAATAATAATAATAATAATAATAATAATAATAATAATAATAATAATAATAATAATAATAATAATAATAATAATAATAATAATAATAATAATATAATAATAATATAATAATAATAAGAATAATAATAATAGATAGATAATATAATAATAATTCAATAATAATAATAATAATAATAAATAATATAATTAATAATAATAATAATAATAAATAATAATAATAATTATAAATTATAATTATAATTATAATTGAATAATAATAATAATAAATAATAATAATAATAATAATAAAATAATAATAATAAAAACCTACTAATATGTACACACATCTGCGGGATCCCTTATTCACACACAACATACAGGTAAAACAAAATAATAATAATAATAAACATAATAATAATCATATCATAATAATAATAATAATAAACATAGTAATAATAAATAATAGGGTCCGTCCAGCACACTACGAAGCCGCCAATTTTACCGTTTCGATTTTCCATAAACAGTATACATTCATTCTTATAACTTTTCGATTGGGGTTGGTAATTCTTATACATATAACAATAACCTTTCTTATGTTGTGCTGATACGCGGAGGTATATAAAATAAATCAGGATTTTCGTAATTTATTCATTCCTAAACAATTTAACTTTCTCTGAATCGTAAAACAGTAATACAAGCTGTTGCTTTATCATTTGGGGGTACCTTATAACAGTCTCTATCGTAACAATTCAAAATTCCATAAAACAGTAATATACATAAATCAAAAATATAATATCCATTTCAAACTCAATAAACAATTTAAACCGGTTAGCATTAATTCGTGGCTTTACAAATCGAACATTCAGTATAACAGTAATTCAAATTTCCATAAACAGTAACATCAGTAAATCAGGAAACCAGTAACAGTTCATAAAACAATAATAAATGCAAATCAGGAAATACAATACTCAATTCAATAAACAAATAAACCGGCTAGCATCGATTCATGGCTTTACGAGTCGAACATACACTATAGCAGTTTTTTCAGTAGTAACCTTAGAGTTAACATATATGACGCATAAAACCTAAAAATACCTTTTACCAAAATAAAAACACCTCCTGCAACTATAGACTCATTACGCGGCTTGTCTAGCGAAACGCCGTAACCATGGCAACCATCTGATAATTCAAGCCGTACAAGTTACTATCATTTTCTAAATCAAGAAGGATTTCCTTTAGCAAATCTGTCGTGGCTATCAACGTTACACCTTTGTTCTTAACTCAAATAGCTATCATTAACTCTGTATGATGCACTTGGGAGATACGTAACATCGTCTCAACTGTATTATAACTTTTCAGGCTCAAATTACATATCGCCCCCACACTAGTTCCCCTAGAAATAAAAATAACACTTATTAGTTTCACTTATATAAAAAAAATAACAACCTTTAAATAAAATCTCCATCAAATCTATACATACCGATACGGGGCTTTTCCTTTACTTCCTGTACCTGAGCAATCTGGTCTTAAACAAACTTTTCAAATACCTCAGTCCATGTCATCTGTTCTTAGTTGGTTAATCCTCGCTATGACAATATATATATATATATATATATATATATATATATATATATATATATATATTATATATATATATATATATGAATATATATATATAATATATATATATATATATACTTGGTAGTTAATATTTTGGTTCTATATGCAGTGCGCATGTATGCGGATACCTACGGACATCCGACTACATGTTCATGGTTATAAAACCTGTAGATAGTTTTGAAATATATAAAATATATATATATATATATATATATATATATATATATATATATATATATATATATATATAATATATATATATATAATTATATATATATATATATTAATATAACCGATATATAGTACTGAAGATTCTATATGTGCAGTGCGCATGTATGCGAATACCCACGGACATTCGGGTTACATGTTCATGGACTTATAAAATCTATTCTGTAAGGGAAAAAAAAAAAAAAAACCCCCAGGTAAAAACGTTTTTATTTATTTTTTTTGATTAAAAATATTCTTAAAATTATCCCAGTGGTTTCCTTGAGTATTTCCAAACGTGTTTACTTTTTCATTTAGTCAATAATTTTCAAATTAGCTATTGCTTAAGTCTTAAAAGACGTGGTTTTTCGTGATTGAAAGCAGTTGATCACAAAAAGGTTCATTCTCATGATAAGAAAAGTATTGACTGAACTGTTTCACATAAAAAAAGAAACTCGGGTCAAACCGTTGTCCCACTTGAAGGGTCTCTAAAAGGATAAGTTGGTGAGTTGTAAGTATTGAGTTGCACTGCAATATTGCACAGGCCGATAGCTCACTTAACAGGAGGCCTGGATACTGTTACAATACAGGTTTGAGAATCTAATAAGGTGTTAGTTGATTGGATTTCACGGGGCCTGCACAAAGGATTTGTTCATCAGCTCTCGAAGAGTAAGTTTGACAAATAATTTAATATCTTTTAACCAATCACCCTACATTAATAAATTTGGGAATGCCTGTCCGGAATTCTTATTTAATAAAATGAGTAATAAATACCTGTTCAGGAATACATTAATAAATTTGGGTATACCTGTCTGGGAATCTTATATTATAACTTTTCAGTCATTACTTCTTATCAGTGAAGCGCTTGTAGTAAAGTTACTTTTGCTATTTTATTGAATATTAAGCTCAAGGTAGTACAGTCGTTTGTTAAAACCTGTGCCAGAACTAGTGTTCAAGTGTTGTAACTTATATCTCAGTTGTTGATATATGATATAAGTTGATATTGTATTGTTTTTTTTTAACTGTCAATATAGTCGGTTGGACTATTTGCTTTGTTGAAGTTAAAAGTATTTGATTTTCTTTGCGTATTGGTGGGATAACAAACTGTTATTGCACCAATATTTATCGTTTGGAATAGTGAAAACAATGAATAATTTTTGGTTGAATTTACGTATATTATGCTCTTATAACATATATATATATATAAATATAATTATATATATATATATATATATAATATATATATATAATATAATATATATATTATATAATAATATATATATATATATATATATATTTATTAATATGTTAGAGTAGGCTTTATAAGTTTGCAAAGTAACGAGCGAATAGTGGTTTCCCGGAATTCACAATTCTCCTCTGTTTGAGTTCTATAGGTAAAACACTAGTTCCCCGTAAGATTTTGTCAAATTTTATTGCAGATTGTGTAAACTGGTATATATATATATATATATATATATATATATATATATATATATATATATATATATATATATATATATATATATTTTATATATATATAATATATATATATTGTAATTTTGCGGGTTGAGAAATTTGTTGTTCATAAGCTATCAGTGAAGCTTAAATTTCGAAATTTTGGTAGAAAACGGGATTGTGATTCGTGCGTTGAAAGTGACTCTGTTAGCGAACGATATATTTTGTAATTTGTTTCGTGTATAACAAATATAACTATGGCTACATCTAACGCTGAGTTTATGGAGTGGTGCAAATCCGCTGGTCTTTCGGGTAAGGAAATCGCTGCCGCACTAAAAGATAAAGTAGCTGCTGATTTGGAGAGAGAAAAGTTAGCTTTAGAAGAGAAAAGGTTAGCGCTTGAAGATGAAAGGGAGAGGGCTAAGCTTGAGGCTGAAGCTGGAGTAGAGAAAGCCAAACTCGAAGCAGAGGAGCGAAGAGAAAAGGCTAAATTAGAGGCAGAGAAAGATGCAAGAGAAGCAGAAGAAAGAATGCTTCAGATGAAGCTTGATGCTGAAGAAAAACAGCGGCAACATGACGCAGTGATAGCATCACAGAATGCTCAGAGCAGCCATAATGCTTCCCATGCTAATAAGTATCCGAAGTTGAAGCTTCCTTTCTTCGACGAAAAGAAAACCGATATTGAAGAATATCTGTTAATGTTTGAGAAGCAAGCAGAAGCAAACGATATCCCTATGGAAAAGCGAGCGACAATTTTAGGAGGTTTCCTAACAAGCAAAGCTGTCAGTGTATATAATAAGATGACTGTTGAAGAATTAAAGAGCTACGAAGGTTTGAAAAGTGCTTTATTGGAGAGATATGGGCTCACGGAAAGTGGGTACTGTACAAACTATAACTCCAACGGAAGATGATAATCCTAGAGTTTATTTACAGAGAATTATTGAAGCTCTTAAAAAGTGGTTAACAGCAGCGAATGTAACACTGACACCTGATGATATTATCGAATTTTTCTCGGTGGATAAGTATTTGAATACGGTTCCAAAAGAACTCGCAACCTATTTAAGGGAGTCGAAGAAGAAAGCACCAGAAGAGATAATAACTTGTTCTGAAGGATACATGGAAGCACATCGTTTGAGGTTCACAGCTAATAGTCACACGCGAAATCACAATCACGTTGAGAAAAGCACACACATAATAATAATAATTTTAGATCAAAAGGCAATGGTTACTCTACGAATGGTAATCAGAAAAGTAGCAACCAACATGCATCGAGATCAACTAACAATGAAAGCAGGATCGGAGGTGGGAGTGGCGACAGACAGAACTATCGTCGCAGTAGCAGTGAGCCGAGAGAAGTGCCCACGTGCTTTAAGTGTCAAAGGAGAGGGCATCTCTCAAGGGATTGTCGAGCCCCTCCTTATTTCAACAATAGTACTAGGGGACAAAATAATTCAGGAAGGCAAAAAGAAGAAACAAAGAGCACGGGAGCGTCCGGAGTCTCTGATAACGGCAACGAAGCCCTGAACTACTCAGGTGAAGAGCCGAAGCTCCTGAATGAGAAAGAAGGTGAAAAATGACGAAACGTCACACCTACCTGTAACGTATGGGACGGTGAATGGCTTTAAAGTCAAAACCCTCCGAGATACTGGATGTAACGTAGTGGTTGTGCGGGAAAAGTTTGTGCCGAAAAGGTGTTATGTTGGAAACAACATGAAGATACGTTTGTTGGACGGTACGGTGATCGAAGCTCCGCTTGCAAATATCGATGTGGATACCCCTTATTATGTAGGGAGAACAACCGCGGCAGTATTGCCGGAGGTTGTATATGATTTGGTAATCGGGAATGTCAAAGGAGCATTGCCCATAAGTCAGCCTAATCTCGCTTGGGAGTCGACCGTGTGTCGAGGGCCTCGTAAAGTAGAGGTCGGGCATAACATTAGAAGTATGCTGGTCCCCATCGCTGAGAGCGCTGAAGAAGGTTCACAAGAAGAACCTAACCAAACCAATCATAAATTTGGAATGGCAAGTTTGGAGATGAGTGAGTCTTACAGAGGGAAACCGTCAGTGCCACAATCGTTTGACATCAGTAATAAAGATGTCACGCCAACCATGGAGAGCCACCACTAAATGTGATGACTGGGTGCAAATGTTCACCTGAAAATGAGCAAACGTTACAGGAAAAGAGAAGTTGAGCCCCTAAAGATCTATAATAGATGTTGAAGAACACGAGCATGACAGATGTCAGGAAACATCGATGGTGAAGAGAGCACGAAATGTCTGATGAAACAGTAATCGTGCGGATGAGATGATGAGATTGCGTCGAGAGTTGGACATAGATAGTCCACACGCAGAGTTCTTGGAGAGAAGTGGGTTGCTAGCTGTGGGTGAGGGATATAACCCTGGTGATTGTAAGTTCAAGAACTGCCATTAACGATCGGGAGACCTTTTTAAAAAAAAATAAGTGAAAAAAAAAAAAAAATGACGTCACTCTACAGAGGGTATGGAGGTCAGTGAAAAAGGAGAAAAACAAGTATGCAGTAAAGAACGGTGTGTTATTTAAAAGGGTGTTAGAGAACCAACAGGAGAGGTTTACTTTGGTCGTACCGAAAGAGTACAGAAGTAGAGTCATGAAGATGGCACACGATGAAGTCTTCGGTGGTCATCAGGGGGTAAAGAAGACTATGGGTAAAATTACCCAACAGTTCTTCTGGCCGAACATATATTCGGACGTAACTAAGCACTGTTACTCGTGCGATATATGCCAGAGAACGTGCCCGAAAGGTTCAGTGAAAAGGATACCTCTGTGCCCAATGCCCATCATTGAAGAGCCATTTCAAAGGGTGGTCATCGACCTGATTGGACCAATCTCACCACCATCTTCAGAAGGACACCAGTATGTCCTGACGCTTGTGGATGCCGCTACGCGCTATCCTGAAGCTGTGCCGCTAAAGAGCATTACTGCCCAGAAGGTGACAGAAAGTTTGGTGTCAATTTTCACGAGGTTGGGTGTGCCAAAAAAGAAATCCTCAGTGACAATGGTAGACAATTTACATCTGATTTAATGAGAGATGTAACAAAGATGTTGAACATCAAACAGAAATTTTCCAGCATTTACCACCCAATGAGTCAAGGTGTCACCGAAAAGTTCAACGGAACTCTTAAGAGAATGCTCAAGAGAATGTGCAGTGAACAAGTGAGGAAGTGGCATAAGTTCATAGAGCCACTATTATTTGCATACAGGGGAGGCTCCACAGGACTCCACAGGTTTCTCCCCATTCGAACTCCTGTATGGTAGGACTGTGCGAGGTCCTATGCAAATTTTACATGAAATTTGGGCGGGGGATATTAATCCTGAAGAGGCAAGGTCAACATATAGATATGTTTTCGACTTGCAGGAAAGATTAAATGAAACTCTGAAGTTGGCCAGAGAGAATTTAGCAAAGGCCCAAATTTCCCAGAAAAGATACTATGACAAGAGTGCAAAAGCCAGAAAATTGGAAGTAGGAGATCTAGCTCTTGTTCTCTTACCGACCTCGAGCAACAAGATGTTGATGAGATGGGGCGGGCCACATACAGTGGTGGAGTCATATGGTAAGGACAATTACAAGATCAAAGTGGGAGATGTGATTAAGACCTATCATATCAATCTGCTGAAGAAGTACATTGTGAGAGAGGAAAGTGAAGAAGAGGAAGAAGAGGTGGGTCAACATCCGGCGAATATAGGTGCTTCAGCAGTGATCCTCGACACTGAGAATGAAGAAAACATTACTCTAGTGGAAATGGACCCCACAATGGTGCGAAAGGAGAGATTGTCTGACACTAAAATCAGCGCAGACATAACCGATGATATGAGGAAAGAGTTAATGGAGATCTTGAAGAAACATGAAGGGATTTTTACCGATGTGCCTGGCACCGCTAAAAACCACTATCATGCTATAGACCTTATCGACGACACCCCCATCAGGCTGAAGCCGTACAAATTACCTTTACGACGCGGACGGAGCTTAAAAAGGAAACGGATAAGATGATAAGAATGGGCATCATTGTTCCCTCTACGTCGCCATATTCTGCACCTGTTGTCGTTGTCCAGAAAAAGGACGGGAGTAAAAGAGTGTGTTCGGACTACAGGGCCCTGAATAGGATCACGGTCTTTGATCCTGAGCCCATGACTACTACTCAAACTTTGTTTACCAAATTTGCAAAAGACAAGTTTTATACAAAACTTGACTTGGCCAAGGGCTACTGGCAGATAAAAATAAGGCCTGAAGATTGTCACAAAACCGGTTTTTCAACCGAGGACGGACACTTCCATTATCTCAAGCTACCATTCGGTATGGTTAATGCCGGAGCCACGCTTGTTAGATCGATGCGCAGGATACTGGATGGGATAAATGATGTGGATTTTTATATCGACGATATCATCGTCCATTCCCAGACCTGGCGCGAGCATATGATCACGATTAAGACTGTTCTTCAAAGACTTCAGGAGGAGGGATTTACCATCAGGCCGACGAAGTGCGAGTTCGCTTCGTCGAGTGTTTGAGTTTTTGGGCCACTTTATTGGCAATGGCACTAAGGGGTTGCATGAGGATAATGTGGTAAAAATTAAGAAAACAGAGCCGCCTAAGAACAAGAAACAAGTAAGGTCTTTCTTAGGGCTCACTGGTTATTACCAGGACTTTGTGAGAAATTATGCACAGATTGCAGCGCCATTGACCGACTTGACAAAGAAGGGAGAGCCAACGTCAGGTGGGAGCCCAAACACCAACAGGCATTTGAGACATTGAAAGAAGCTTTGAGCTCGAAGCCCATATTGAAGATGCCAGAGTTGGAGAAGACGTTCACACTACAAGTGGATGCATCTGGCACTTCATTAGGATACGTCCTTTTACAAGAAGATGGAGGAATTCTCCACCCGATCGCTTACGGGAGTAAAAAGTTGTCTGTGACACAACAGAGATACTCAACTTTGGAAAAAGAAGCGTTAGCGATCATAATGGGCATTAGAAAATTCGAGCCATACCTCTATGGGAAGGAGTTTATCCTCCAATCTGACCATAGACCGCTGACGGCTATGAATAAGAAGAGGTATGAGAATAATAGAATAATGAGGTGGTCTCTATATCTACAAAGATTCAGATTTATCTTAAACCACATAAGTGGGAAAGACAATGTTATAGCAGACTACCTAAGCAGATCATATGCCGACAACACATCTGGTCCATTATCAGAAGTCTCTACAGAAGAAGGAGCACTGAGTGAATGAGACCAATGTTTTAATCACGTGTACATAAAGCAAAATGTACCAATTTGCTTCAAAAGGGTGGGCCAAAGATGTAATGCAATTATACACGTAATATATAACATTGCTTCATTTATGTATTGTAAAGTAATGGCCAACATTGCCATTGCAATATCTCTTTCATTTGTCTATATTTACGTTGTATGATTGTAGCGGCTCGTCGAAAATTTTGTAAATATGGTTGTAATTCATGAGTAAATGACAGCCAATGAAAACTGGTTTCTCGAGACTTACTTTTGAAGCTGAGTTTTGATTGGATGTCATTCACAAAACTGTGATAATAATAATAAAATACTATTATTATTATTATTAATTATTATTATTATTATTATGATTATTATTATTATTTATTATTTATTATTTATATTTAATTTAAACATATAACTACGCAGGTAATTATTATTATGTAATGTTTGAATAATATATAAATGTGTATGAATAATATTTAAATGATTTTATATAATGTGAAGCTCACAATGTAAATGCATTTGGCTTTATGTTTCGAATTTTAGAAGAAAATTGTGACTTTCTTGTGACGAAGCTCAATTGGTACAGAAATACAATTTTCGGTCTGCTAAAATGTTTATTATAACATTTGTTTATATCTAAAAAACTAATAAGTGGATACATCATTTATTTAATTATTTTAGGAGATTGTGATTGGATGGTTAGGCGTAAACTGATTGACGAAAATTTGTATTAAATAGTAAAAATATGAATATTTGATATCTTTTTGCTTTCATTCGTCGTTAATCAAGTGCTTACAGTTGGTATGCGCTTGTCGCCTTGTCTGATCAATTTTATTATTTTTAGTGTGCATATTCTTGTATAGTGGAGTGTCTTATTTTATATTTTGTAAAGTAATTGTAGTAATGTTTCTAAATGTAAAATGGTGTTTTAATTTTCAATGTGGAAATATCGTGGCTTATTTTCTTATAAAGCTAAGGGTGTTTTAATCTGTGTTTTAAATATAATTGTGTTTATTTGTAATTTCGCATTGCTATTTTAAAAGCATCGTCTGTGAATGCGAATTGCAAATGCATTGTGTCTGCGGTGTTACCATATATCACTAGCAGGTAAGGGTATTTATCATTGAGGTGTATTTATTTTAATATGGTAAATATTCTTTTGTGTTAACAAATAGAAAGTGTTTAACGATTAAAATTTTATTGTTTTATACACGAAAAATTGCCAAAGTCACGTTTTATTTATTCAAAATTAAGATTTGTTATATTACTAATTGGCAACTCTTTGCTTTAAGACATCAGCTGTTATTTGATCAGCTGGTTTTGCATTCATTTGTTCACACTGACAAATCGATGTTTTAAGTAATTTCTAAAAAACATTTAATGTCAAGTAAATATTTTATATTCTTTTGTAAAGTCAATTCTGTCTATACATTTTGTTTAATTTTTTTGCTGTATTATAATATCGTGAAACATCAATATATAATATAGTATATATATATATATATATAAAATATATATATATATATATATATATATTATATATATATAATATATATATATATATATATATATATATATAGATATATATTATTTTATTATATCGTTGAACATCAATATATATAATATATATATAGATATATATATATATATATATATATATATATATATTATATATATATTATTAAATATATAGTATATATATATATATATATAATATATATATATATATTTATGGTTTTTTGTTGAAGGATTATATAAATATATTAGCACAGAACTAAAGTGAAATATTGATTTATTTTTTTTTAGAGCATAATATTTAATATTCTTATGATATATATATATGATATATATATATATATACTATATATATTATACTATATATAATATATATATATATATATATATATATATATATATTATATAATATATATAATATATATATAATATAGTATGATATATAGTATATATATATATATATAAATAATATATATATAATTATATATATAATATATAAATATAATAATATATTATTATATAATATATAACATATATACTATATATATATATATATATATATATATATATATATATATATATAATACTATATTATATATATATATATATATATATATATATATATATTTACCGTTTCGATTTTCCATTAACAGTATATATATATCTTATAACTTTTCCATGGGGTTGGTAATTCTTTACATATAACAGAAACCTTTCTTATGTTGTGCTGATACGCGGAGGTATATAAAATAATTCAGGATTTTCGTAATTTATTCCATTCTCAAACAATTTAAACTTTCTCTTTTCGTAAAACAGTAACACAAGCTGTTGCTTTATCATTTGAAGGTACATTATAACAGTCTCTATCGTAACAATCCAAAATTCCATAAAACAGTAATATACATAAATCAAAAATATAATATCCATTCCAAACTCAATAAATAATTTAAACCGGTTAGCATTAATTCGTGGCTTTACAAATCGAACATTCAGTATAACAGTAATTCAAATTTCCATAAACAGTAACATCAGTAAATCAGGAAACCAGTAACAGTTCATAAAACAATAATAAATGCAAATCAGGAAATACAATACTCAATTCAATAAACAAATAAACCGGCTAGCATCGATTCATGGCTTTACGAGTCGAACATACACTATAGCAGTTTTTTCAGTAGTAACCTTAGAGTTAACATATATGACGCATAAAACCTAAAAATACCTTTTACCAAAATAAAAACACCTCCTGCAACTATAGACTCATTACGCGGCTTGTCTAGCGAAACGCCGTAACCATGGCAACCATCTGATAATTCAAGCCGTACAAGTTACTATCATTTTCTAAATCAAGAAGGATTTCCTTTAGCAAATCTGTCGTGGCTATCAACGTTACACCTTTGTTCTTAATTCAAATAGCTATCATTAACTCTGGATGATGCACTTGGGAGATACGAAACATCGTCTCAACTGTATTATAACTTTTCAGGCTCAAATTACATATCGCCCCCACACTAGTTCCCCTAGAAATAAAAATAACACTTATTAGTTTCACTTATATAAAAAAAATAACAACCTTTAAATAAAATCTCAATCAAATCTATACATACCGATACGGGGCTTTTCCTTTACTTCCTGTACCTGAGCAATCTGGTCTTAAACAAACTTTTCAAATACCTCAGTCCATGTCATCTGTTCTTAGTTGGTTAATCCTCGCTATGACACATCTCCCTACCCAAGTTTGGGTACCAAACTTAACAAGAAAACACAAAAAAAAATTTTAACCAACCTCATTCTATAACTTTTCCTGTAATTTCCATTTTATCTGTCTGTCCTCTTTTCTTCTTCCTTCATTCTGCTGTACTTTCCTTCCTCAGTTCAATTCTTGCTTTCCTTTTCCTCCCCCTTGCAAAAAAAATACAAAATAATAATAATAATAATAATAATAATATAATAATAATAATAAATAATAATAATAAAATAATAATAAGTAATAAATAATAATAATAATAATAATAATAATAATAATAATAATAATAATATAATAATAATAATAAATAATAATAATAATAATAATAATAATAATAATAATAATAATTATAATAAATAATAATAATAATAATAATAATTAATAAATAATAAATAATAAATAATAAAATGAATAAGACCCTATCTAGAATATATACACACAGTCTGCGGGATCCCTTATCACACCGACAACATACAGGTAATAACAAAATAACAATAATAAAAAACATAATAATCATATATAATAATAATTAATAATAATAAACATAGTAATAATAAATAATAGGGCTCGTCCAGCACACTACGAAGCCGCCAATTTTACCGATGGGGTTGGTAATCCTTTACATATAACAGTAACCTTTCTTATGTTGTGCTGATACGCGGAGGTATATAAAATAATTCAGGATTTTCGTAATTTATTCCATTCTCAAACAATTTAAACTTTCTTTTTTCATAAAACAGTAACACAAGCTGTTGCTTTATCATTTGAAGGTACATTATAACAGTCTCCATCGTAACAATTCAAAATTCCATAAAACAGTAATATACATAAATCAAAAATATAATATCCATTTCAAACTCAATAAACAATTTAAACCGGTTAGCATTAATTCGTGGCTTTACAAATCGAACATTCAGTATAACAGTAATTCAAATTTCCATAAACAGTAACATCAGTAAATCAGGAAACCAGTAACAGTTCATAAAACAATAATAAATGCAAATCAGGAAATACAATACTCAATTCAATAAACAAATAAACCGGCTAGCATCGATTCATGGCTTTACGAGTCGAACATACACTATAGCAGTTTTTTCAGTAGTAACCTTAAAGTTAACATATATGACGCATAAAACCTAAAAATACCTTTTACCAAAATAAAAACACCTCCTGCAACTATAGACTCATTACGCGGCTTGTCTAGCGAAACGCCGTAACCATGGCAACCATCTGATAATTCAAGCCGTACAAGTTACTATCATTTTCTAAATCAAGAAGGATTTCCTTTAGCAAATCTGTCGTGGCTATCAACGTTACACCTTTGTTCTTAACTCAAATAGCTATCATTAACTCTGGATGATGCACTTGGGAGATACGAAACATCGTCTCAACTGTATTATAACTTTTCAGGCTCAAATTACATATCGCCCCCACACTAGTTCCCCTAGAAATAAAAATAACACTTATTAGTTTCACTTATATAAAAAAAATAACAACCTTTAAATAAAATCTCCATCAAATCTATACATACCGATACGGGGCTTTTCCTTTACTTCCTGTACCTGAGCAATCTGGTCTTAAACAAACTTTTCCAATACCTCAGTCCATGTCATCTGTTCTTAGTTGGTTAATCCTCGCTATGACACATCTCCCTACCCAAGTTTATATAATATATATATATAATATATATATATATATATATATATATATAATATTATATATATATATTATATATATATATATATATATACTTGGTAGTTAATATTTTGGTTCTATATTTGCGGTGCGCATGTATGCGGATACCTACGGACATCCGGATACATGTACATGGAATTATAAACCTGTAGATAGTTTTCACAATGAATATATATATATATATATATATATATATATATATATATATATATATATATATATATATATATATATATATATATATATATATATATATATAAATATAACCGATATATAGTACTGAAGATTCTATATGTGCAGTGCGCATGTATGCGAATACCCACGGACATTCGGATACATGTTCATGGACTTATAAAATCTAGTTTGTAAGACCAGTACGTTTTTATTTATTTTTTTTTATTAAAAAGTATTTCTAAAAGTATCCCAGTGGTTTTCTGAGTATTCCAAACGTGTTTTACTTGTTCATTTAGCAATAATTCAATTAGCTATGCTTTAATCTTTAAAGACGTAGGTTTTCGTGATCTGAAAGATTGATTCACAAAAGGGTTCATTCCTATAAGAAAAGTATTGACTGAACTGTTTTCCACATAAGATAAAAGAAACTCGGTCAAAACCGTTGTTCACTTGAATGGGTCTCTAAAAGATAAGTAGCCGTGAGTTGCTAAGTATTGAGTGCCACTGCAATATTGCACAGCCGAAGCTCACTTAACAGAGAGCCTGGATACTGTTACATACAGTTCTGGAGAAGTTAATAGTGTAGTGATTGGATTGTCACGGGGGCTGGCAAAGATTTGTTCATCATTCGCAAAGAGTAAGTTATGACAAGATAATTTAATATCTTTATAACCGAATCACCCTAGAATCCTGGAAACTGGATATATATATATATATATATATATATATATATATTATATATTTTATTTATATTTATATATATATAAAATATATATATATAATATATATATATATTATAATAATATATATTATAATAATATATAATATTATATTAAGATATATAATATAAATATATATATTATATATATATAGTATATATATAGATAGTATATATATATATATATATATATATATATATATATATATATATATATATATATATAAGTTTTGAAACTTCTACACATAGCAAATTCCTTTATATTATGTGCAGTAATGCAAAGGATATTGCAGTGTCAACAAATGGTTTCGAGTTAAGGGAATAGAAATTGGAAATGCGGCGTCATGATTTACGAAAGGAACGTTTACGGTGTAGGTATTAAGAGCGATTGAAAATTTATCGATAATAAAATTTCTTTGGAGTTTAAAGTGGTTCTCGGATTTATAATTCTAGGAATTGTTTCGTCAGTGATAGGAAAGTAAATTTGGAGTTTAGATTTCTGTTATTATTATTATTGATATTATTATTTGAAATATTTATTTTTGGGGATTTTAATTTGTTTACTTTTATATTTTTTTTGATAATATAAAAGCGAAAATTTTATTTTACAAAGATATGAAACGCCTGAGAAAATATTAAATTTTCGTTTTGTAAATTTTTATGTATATTTTTGTCTCATAGATATATGCATATAAGATTCCTTTAAATATATATATATATATTTAAATATATATATATATATATATATATATATATATATATATATATATATATATATATATATATATATATATATATATATATATATATATAATATATATATTATATATTTAAAATATATATATATATATATATATATATAATATATATATATATAATATATATATATATATATATATAATATATATATATATATATATAACATAATATATATAATAATATATATATATAATATAACATATATATATATATATATATATATATATATATACGATATATATATATATAATAATAATATATATATATAATAATAATAATATATATATATATATATATATATATATATATATATATATATATATATATATATATATATATATATATATATATATATATATTAGGGTAGATCGATTTCAAAACAGCACAATGCGTATAGTTGCGGTAATTGTGGAAGATGGAAATGTAAGTCCTCTGAAGATGTTAGGTCAATCAGATGAAGGGTTGCTTGCGGATTTAATTGAAAATGTCTTTTTATAAAAATTTAACAGTTAATTATAGTGAAGGTTAAAAATTAGGAAAATAAAGTTGTACAATTTCTTAGATTTTATTGTTCATAATGGTTGCTTTGATACTAGTATATCATATGATTGCGAATAATGTGTTTTAGATGTAAACATATTACGCATCTTAATGCTCACTAATTTAGTAAGAATAGAGATATATGACAATTCTCAATGTCATGCACATGATGGGAAGCTTCTGTCTCCAGTTTCACACACCTTTCAACACTTTGAGAATGAGTTGGGTAATATGGAAGGTTTGACCTAACGTTGTTATCCAAATATGTGTGTATTTCTTCATTGGATAAATGTTTTGTGCTATGTGGCTATGCAACCTCAAGGTACGTGACGTCTTTTAGTTCATGCCGTTGGTCAGTTTACATTAGGAATTGTTTTGAAAGGTTTCTCCTCACATATCGTTTGGCAAATAAAAGAATTGCAATCTTTCATCTATGTACAGTATTTAAAAGAACATATACTCTAAGTTAGATACCTTATATTTTTTCTTAATTAATGTTATGTCTTTATTACAGTAACATAAAACAAAAGATTTAAATTTTATCTCTTTCTGCAAGTGAGTATTGTTTGAAATCCGAGACTTTTGATAAATGGGTCTCCATCTTTCACCATGGCATACAGGAAATTCTAAAGAAGAAGACAAAAGACGTTGACTTGGATATTTTTCTTTATAATGCGATTCACATCTATGGATAGGAGGAGGTTAAGTCTAGTAATTGCATTGAAAAGAATACAAGGAGGCTCATGGAATTTTTAAGATTATTTGATCTCAAACCATGCCGGAGAATAAACTTGCATAATAAATTGTACTAATTTCTTCAGACATTGGATTCGAGATATGTCCTTTGTTTACAAGCAAAGAAGCATTATAGCAAGAGTCAGCCATCTTGCAGGGTTTAGAGGTCCAATCTTATAGGTGGACTATCTACTATCTTTTTTTCTAATCCAATCAATATACAATACTTAAAAAGAAGCCCCTGATCTACTGAGATCTTTAAGCACCTCTTCTGGAATATATCCGCCTCTGATTGGGGTTTCTATGGCTTCATATTTCAGTACTGATTCTTCATGGATATCCCCAGTGCATATTTGACCAAGTAGTCCGCTAAAGCTTTTTGGTCCAGTTGTTACATCGTCAAGTTTTCTGAAAAGAACTCTTAATGCAAGTTCATTCTGATTTAGCATGCAACCCAAAATGTGCAAGTTTTTTCCCGGTAATTCTTCAAGTTTTATCTTTAATAATGTCTATACTATTAAATTCGTGGAGAACGCTCAATACTTCTTTAGCAAGCAGTTTGCCAGTAATACCAGAAATGGGGATCGTTCGATGTGTTAGGCACCTACCCTGTGTTTTCCCATCTTCACTAGCAAATGTCAGATGATGTTATGGCTCAACACACTTCTTGATACCCAAATCTCAATTAGGCAAATGTGTTTCTTTATATGTAGACTTCTTTGGTCAGCCTTTCCATCCACATCTATGCAAGTTAATTGCATATTTGTATGTGATTTATCATCTTTGTATGTGATTTATCATTGTCCGTAGAAGGTATTACTCCTCCCCAGTGATAGATCTGAAGTTACATCCGAAATATCTGGCAACTCAACATTCTCCATACGTAATACTTGTTCATCATATCTGAACCTATTATCTCTTTTTATAGCGACTTTGTCTATTGAAGAAAGCTGGTATGATCCTTTAGGTCCAGTTTTAATTCTCTGATCTCGTAGATAGGATCTGTCTTCTATTGGGACTTTTTCATTTGTAGATAAAATGCATATAATGTGTAACTGTTCACAGTTTTCTATTTTGCAGTTTACCATTCAATCATTACAGGGTTTAATGTCCGAAGGACAAGTGCAAGCAGAGATATCAAAAAAGCATATCTAATTTTCCATCGAGAAGCTTTTTGCCTTGAGCTTGACCATATTTCCGGTTGATGTTTTTCACTAAGATCAAAAGGTCTTTAACCTTTCTATAAAAAGACTTGTCTGTAACAAGAGCAAGCATTGAGTTGACAAAAATAGGTTTGAGAGTATTTCAAATTTGATGAATTATATTCGAAAGGTAGGTACTGGAGTTAGTATGACTAATAAAATAGTAGTATTGAATGATTTGCCTAACGGTTCCATATGCCTAGGTTCGGTCATTAATAATTCACACGGGCTACCACCATATTTTTTGCTAGTCTGTTGTCGAGTTAATTATTTAATCTTGGGCATTTTTAATTAGCTGCAATGGTAAATTAAAATGTAAATAATTAATTATATGTACAATATTTCACTGAAAATAAAAAAAAAACTACATTTAAGAAAACTCATTAGCACTAGTACATTCACCCACAAGTTTCAATCAATATAAATATATAAAGACTTATAATATATTATTATGAAATATATAATATTAAATAATTATTGTTCAAAGTAGAAATAACATGTTTTCGTTCTTAGTCATAGTGACGGATTCTCAGAAATATTCTCCGTATATAGACGTCAAAGGGGAGAAACTAAATGCAATTCCGCAAGTGCATCATTTGAAGGGTTTTAGATTTGGTTTGGTAACTTATCTAGGTTTGTTACAGCTACCGCAAATATATGCACTGTCAAAACTTTAAAAAGTATAAAATCGATCTCCAATAATATATATATATATATATATATATATATATATATATATATATATATATATATATATATATATATATATATATATATATATATATATATATATATATATATATATATATATATATATATATATATATATATATATATATATATATATATTAGTGATACAGGATAACATCCGCATCCACATCCGTGGAGCATCCGCACATTATTAAAGATCCGCATCCGCATCCGCGCTTTGCCCTGCGGATGTTGCGCGGATATTTATTGTCGAGATTTGAGAAAGAATTTTATAATAAAAATACTTAAGATGAATCTGAATATGAAAATGAAAATGAGTTGAAGGCAATTCAAAAACGGCTTGATATTCCACATCTTACTGTTATCAAAGACGTTCCAACTCGCTGGAATAATACACTTCATATGATGCAAAGAATGATATTGCTCAAAGAACCTCTTGCTTTGTACGCCAGTTCGTATTCCAAAGTTAACATTCTTACCAACGTGGAAAATGACATCATATCACATTGCATTAAGCTATTGAAACCATTTGAAGGAATTACCAAAAAAAAATCAGCGCCTCTACAGCTTCTGTCTCCGATGTAATACCATTAATCTCAACGCCAAGGAAGCATTTTGAACCACCTTCAAATGAAAATGATGACGGTTTAAAAAGAATGAAATATGTAATAAAACTAAAGCTAGAAAAACGCTTTGGTTCTGTGGAAATTAATGACCTTCATACTATTGCAACTTACTTAGATCCCCGTTATAAAGGCAAGTTTTTTTGTAACACAATATTAGAACAAGTTAAATCGTCACTTTGTGTTGCAGTTGAAAAACTTCAATCCAAACAGTCTATTAATTCGCCACCCATTTAAAGGAAAAAAAAGAAATCCACAGAACCAACACCTTCTACAAGTAAATCAATAACAGATTCACTGGAAGAATATCTACAGTCCAACAGGGATGAAGAAATACACGCATTACCAAAAGATGTAGTGAAAATGATTGAAAACTATCACCAAGAAAAACGACTAGATACAAATGATGATCCTATAAGTTGGTGGAAAGTTAAGCAAAATGTTTACCCACGCTTGAGTAAACTTGCAAGGAAATACTTGGCCTGTCCCCTAACTAGTGTTCCAAGTGAGAGAGTATTTAGCATTCTGGGCTAATATATGATGATAAGAGAAACAGACTCTTAGCAGAAAAGGGAGAAAAATTGATGTTTCTCAAGCACAACCTTTCTATATTTGAATTTCAATATTAGTGCAAAAAGTATATAATCCATTGTAAAATCTCTTTCATCTAGGGCGGAGGTTGGGGAAAGAGGTTGGTGGGGTGCATTTAAGTTGGGTTCCCGTCCTCACCCTGGTAACACAATTATCTTAAGATTGTGAAACGACTCTAAATATATATATATATATATATATATATATATATATATATATATATATATATATATATACTTGTTTACTATATATAAAAATAAATATATATATATATATATATATATATATATATATATATATATATATATATATATATATATATATATATATATATATATATATATATATATATATATATATATATCAAGCAGCACATCCGCATCGCGGATGTCAAATCAAACATCCGCATCGCGGATAAAAAAAATGACATCTGCTGCATCACTAATATATATATATATATATATATATATATATATATATATATATATACTATATATATATATATATATACATTTATCTATATATAAATATAAAATCATTATATATATATATATATATATACCAGAATATATATATATATATATATATATATATATATATATATATATATATATATATATATATATAACTATAATAATATAATATATATATATATATATATATATATATATATATTTATATATATATATATATATTTTATATATATATATATATATATAAGGTATATATATATATATATATATATATATATATATATATATATATATATATATATATATATATATATATATATATATATATATATATATATATGTAGGTGTGTGTAGGTGTGTGTAGGTGTATGCGCAGGTGTATGTGTGTGTGGTTAAAAATGTAGCAATATTTTTGTATATATAAAAAATATTTTTAATGTTTAAGAATGGAGAGTTTTATTTTTTTTTTCATAAATGTTTTTAATATGAATGAGGTGACTTCAATTAATTATAACATATTAAATGCACATTACATATTTATAATATTTAACAAACCATCCTTTGACCTTTTAGAGAGAGACTATCCTCTCGTGGAATAAATGTACTAATTTTCAACAAGATGTTTGGGTGTTTTCAGTGCAGTGGCACAATTCAACTAGTGATTTAATCAATTAATTTTTCCTTATTGTCTTCTTTTTCATTTCTATTTTTCGAGGTATGTTTTTTACTTCTTCTGCGCATTATACCAATAATAATCTCGAGCTTGCCTTTTATAAACACTGACATGACACTCCAAAACTTGATCTTAGTTGGATGCTTTTCTCCGATGAACACATTCAGTATCAAAAGCATAAAAAAAAGATCTTTTACAAACGTAATACGATTATTCTGTTTTGTACTGGATGAACAATTCATCACAGAAAACGTCCAGAGGGAATATTAAGAGACAAATGAAAAATTTAGTAAAAATAATTCAAAACTTCAAACCGAAGAGATGTCATAATTTATAGTCAAGTATGCAATTATTATTTAACTAGTCTGTTTTGCAATTTACAAGTTGGGTTTCTGCCGATATATTATTACTTATAATATGACAAATTATGATTTACCTCGTTTTTTAACTACGAGAATTAGCTACGTCATGATAATGAACAGTGAAGTCATTCCATTATGAATTTCTCATTCTTAGCACACGATTATAAATTTATATGACTTAAAAGAGTAGGCTAGCCCACTCTTTCATTATAAACATGAACGCTGACTACGGAAAAATTATGTAATATAAAAAATTGCATTTTTTGAGTTTCATTATGAATTATGTATTACGATTGGCTAGGCATCCTGCCTATCATTGAAGACACAGTCAGCAATTCTTCTTAATTTCTATTAATCCATGCAAATTCAGTAATTATCCAAGAAAGCGACTATAGTCTTTAAAAATAGCAATATAGAATTAATAATCTGAATAATATAAAAAAAGGCAAAAATTTGAAACAAAAACCTTTTTAATCACTTCAAAAGCAAAGGGAAATTAAAATTACCAAACTCTCCCCCTCAAATTTATTTCAAGCACTGACGTGTTAAACAAAAGAGCAAGGGTTAAAAATTAAAAACATAGTTTTGAAAACTTACCAAAGGTTAATGGATTCTTTAATTAGTATCCCCTTTCTTATTTTACAATAAAAAAATCGTTTATAAAACTCTAGACGCGAAGAAAAACCATTGCTAACATAGAAAAACTTTCTTCACAAAGATTACTAATTTTTTGGCCACGTCTACGTACACATCAACACACACCTACATTTATATATATATATATATATATATATATATATATATATATATATATATATATATATATATATATATATATATATATATATATATATATATATATATTGATGAAGAAAAGTTTTGAAAAGAATGTCTTACTAAATATTTGTAGGGTAAAGGGGAGAAACATTAAAAATTAAAGATACGAGAAATGTGCTGCTGTTAGAGATGTCCGGTGGAAAGAGCAAATCAAGGGGTATTGAAATGGGGTGAACATGTGCTTTGAAGGAATGATGAGAGTTTAGCTGCGAACCTTTTTATGCCCTAAGTGAGTTGCAATTGGAAGATGCAAGTGTAGGTGGTAGATGAAATAAAAGAGTATAGGTGAGGATTATTGACCGAGTTATGATAAAATAACTTGATGAAAAGTAGTACATAGAAAATTTCGTTAAGGGATGCAATTAATTACATAACCTGAAACATTGCTAATGCTTGGGCGACCTGAAGGATTGCAATTGCTTGGGAATTCTGGATTTACAACTGACGACAGTCGTCAGTTGTGTGGGAAACGATGATAGGCAATATATATATATATATATATATATATATATATATATATATATATATATATATATATATATATATATATATATATATCAATATATATATATATATATATATATATATATATATATAAATATATATATATATATAAGAGAGAGAGATATAGATAATATATATATATATATAATATATATATATATATATATATATATATATATATATGGATTATAAATGTGTGGGTGGCTATACTCGAATACTTATAAAAGCATATGATTTAACTTAAAACCAGAGAATCCAACAAAATCCTATGAAATTCTATTTATGTTTTCTCCAATAACATTTTAACGTACTTCTTATTGCACACACACATCCACACGCACATACACTCACACACAGACACGCGCACTCCATTACAATCTTCTATGCGGAATTACTTCTTATTGTGTTATCATAGCCTTGATGTTAGTTTTTAACCAATAACTTTATTAATTTTAAATTTCCGATTCCTTAACATTTATGCTACTAATATTATTTCATAGTTTATAATAATATATATATATATATATATATATATATATATATATATATATATATATATATATATATATATATATATATATATATATGTGGGGGGAGGTGTAGGGGTGTGTGGGTGTGTGTGGGTGTGTGTGGGTGTAGTAAACTATTATTTCGTTTGTAAAATTATTTAGTTGGCCTTTTATAAAAGAAATATAAAAAAAAAGAAATATAGAAAATGGTTTTATCTCAGAGGTTACACCTACGCTGGAATATATTAGATGTTTTACTTTTTAAATTAAATTTATATTTAGAATTGATCTTAAAAGTAACATTTATTTATAGTACATGATCATATATCCTTTATTTTATTCTATAATATTCCTTTTGATATAAAATTATTAGTTAAATTTTATATTATGATGTAAAGAAATGATATTGTACCCTTCATAAAATAAGTGAGCTTACCTTTTTCTTAAATAGAAAACCAAATTAAAGAATCACTATAGAAAGGAAAATATTTTTCTATCGATATATATAAGAGTTAAAAAGCGTTTATTATAACGTATTAAATATATTTTCTCATTTTTTTATCATTAAAATGTACTACTGAATGATATAATGTTTATCATTTTAGCATTTTTGTATCATATTTTATAAAAATTATTCTTTATATGGTATTTAATTTAAGTCTAGGACCTATGTTATAAAATGCAATTACGCGGTTCATTTACTTTGTGCGGGCTTTTTAAAGTTCCGAATGTGTATTTATAGTTGTAAAAAGAGATTGAGATAAAATAAAATTATAATAAAAAGTTAAAAATTTATTATGCTTAACTTTAGGTCAGCGAAAGGTTTTCTTATAACTGAAGAGATTGTTTTAATAAACAATTTCTATCAGGATCAAAACTAAGTTTTATTCCATCTATAGGTATTAGGCTTAAAAAGAAGGAGTAAATACTTGGTTGACTGTCTCCTTTGCCTCCGATTCACCAATCAAAGCATCTCATACATCCTCTAGTTGGTGAAGGCGGCGGTTTCAGCAAAGGATCTGTAGATACTTAGGCTTCTCAAAGTATATTCGAGGAGCTATCAAAAGAGCAGAATCAAGTACAACTTGTAAAGCGGAGGAAGAAGGAAAAGAAAAAGCTCTCCTAGAACTCCTGCCACATCATATATATATATATATATATATATATATATATATATATATATATATATATATATATATATATATATATATATAGTTAGTTATATATATATATATATATATATATATATATAGTATATATATATATATATATATATATATATATATATATATATATATATACATGAAATAAAATACCTACGATAATTGGGAAAGATTTTTTGAGAATTAAGGGGAAAAATACTAAAAATAAGCAAATAGTAAAAAAATTTATCACAAAAACTACTGAAATTATTTAAAGTATTTATTCATATAAAATCAACATAAAAAATATATACTAAAAGAAAAATTTATTTTAATAAAAAAAATAAAGGAAGAAAAATATTGGAAGGAGAAGCAGAAACAATTCGTAGTTGAAATTTTGCAGTTTTATTAAAAGTCACGTTCGAGCTTCAAATCAAAAGAGAAATATTCTTTTCTTATATATTTTTTTTCAAAAGGCCAGATTAAAAATAGCGTTGGATATCTATTGTGTATTTAATGATCATTCCTTCCTTCGTGTTTACATGAATCTGGAGCTACCATGTGTGCAAGTTTAATATATGAAAGCATTTCTGTTTCAACATTCTGTATATATTTAAATTGAATGTATAATTTATGTTTATGTATAATATGTAAAGTATGTTTATGAAATAAATTTATGTTGTTTATTTATTTATAATGTAAATATGAATATGCTTATCATTTATGATATTATTGGAAATAACTTTTTGAATTTAATATTTTCGTATTTGATTGAAATGTTATGTATACGTATGCACACTTATGTATGGACTCTTCTTTGTAATGTACTATAAAAACTAGTAATTAAAAGTGCTAAGGACTAAATGAATCTGACCAGAGAAAGTACTAACTGAAATCAACGCCCAAATCAATGGCTAACGCACCCAGAAACAGTTTTTGAATTTTATCACTTTATGGAAGGGAGAAAATAAAGAAAACGACTTTAGACTTTACCGATAGTATTGATGAAAGTATTGGTGATAGAACTTCAATCTTTGTTAGATAACAAATGTAGCACATGTTTTGTTTATTTATATTTGTTTATGTTATTATAGGTATTTTTTGGCACCGAGTTCAAAAATCAAATTAATTTTAGCGTATCATCAATAGTTTTTTAGACATTTATGCCTTCATATTTGCTACGTATACTCACCGTTTCTTTGCGGCGTGCTGTTGTGATATGTTTCAATATTATAATGATAAATAAGACAACATAAAATGTGTTTTCCTCTATTGGAGGGTATTCGAGAAGGAAAACAAACATTGAAAACCTACAATACCATTATGACATTGTAAATGCTTTGATGATAATGATATTGATAAATTAATAGTTTTTTGACGATCGAGATTTTCTTGAGTGAACACTTTTATCTTTTCTGAGTAGAGACTATATACAGTCTCCAATCATGGCAATATCCAATCTCCCTTGGCATCTTCTTTCCATTATTGCGATGTCATGATGAAATTTCTCGCCATTTTCCTCGCTGACGTCACCTAAGTTTTCGCGGAAGAAATCAAGGTGTGAATGGAAGAAATGTACCTTTAGGGACATACGACAACCCAGATCCTTGCAACTTTCAATAAGCTTTGCTATCAGCTGTTTGTAGTTAGGATCTTTGTGATTTCATAGAAATCCACGAACTACACCATGAATTGTGTATCACTATTTTCTTCAACATTCGCCATCGCTCTTTCAGGTTTCTCCGACTTCAATATTGCATTTACTTGGGGTCCAACAAATATGCCACCTTTGATCTTAACGTTGGATAGTTTGGGAAATATAAGACGAATTTCCTGAAATTCTTTTCCTCCATGATGTAAAACCTACACAAACTGTTTTACCAATCCAATTTAATATGAAGTGGAGGTAATAAAAGTTTGCACGACTCGACTAACGGCTGTCTGAGAACATTTAACTTTCCTTCCCGCAGTTCAACTCGGTGTGACCACTGAACTTTCTTGTACTGTTCATCGTCACCTCTGCTATCCCATTTCCAATGGAAACATGAATATTTGTGTATCCCCCCTTGCAAACCAAGCAAGAAGAAAAGCATTTTGAATCCACCACGAACATCCTACTGGAAATCAGTATAACGTATTTCGTTAAGACGTTTTTTTAACATTATCGTAGGTTTTTTTCTTATGTACGGACTGTGCAAGAGATAAAGGTGGATATTCCATCAGCCTTGATGTTAGCAGTTCAGCTCCTGACTTTGCGATATTTAAATCTCTGATTAAATCATCTAGTTCTTTCTGACTTGGAAAGTGACGCTCTGAAGTCGTTCTTAGTATGAAAGATTCATACGTTTCTTAGTTACTGCTACATGTTGACTCTTCAGATGAAATATCTATTGCATATTCCGTCTGCAAAGGAGGAAGTAAGTACATACAGCAACGACAGCAAAGACCTGATTGAAATATTTAGGAACATGAATAAGTTTTCACGACTTTAATTTTCATGTAAATCAAAAATAATACGGTAAATCAATATGAGAAGAAATATACTTATATATTCTGGTGGTTGAGGTACTCGTAAGCAGTCATCATTTAGGACAGGTGCTATAGATGATGGT
>JABUQX010100652.1:0-10000 GCA_015478945.1 Trachelipus rathkii | reverse complement strand
ACATATGTTTTTTTAATAAAGTTCACACCTCTAGTAGGGGAACTTCTTTACGTAATTTCTACCTTGGATTCGGACTGGGGATCGAACCCGCTCCCTTGTCATGCGACTCTGTCACTCTACCGATTGAGCTACTGTAGTGGCAAAGAAAGAAATTTAAAAGAAATGTGATGAAAATTAAAGCAAAACACGATAATAGCGGTCAGTCTGATCTGAAATATATAAAGTTGAAAGGAAAAGATTAAAGTAACAACAATCTTAAGTTACTTTGGGTTGGAAATTGGGGCACTTTGGAAGAGATTAAAGATCTTATACGATTATAATGAGAGAGTGTCAGATAATAAACCTGAGGAAAGTATAAAAATGGAAAATGTTACTAGAAAGGTTATAATGAATTTGTTTCAGTCTATTTTTTGTTTCAACTGTTCTATAAAAATATGAGAAATGAAATTAAAATAATAAGATAATAAATACAATTGAGATATTCCAAATGTAAGGTTTGAGATATGTTTAGGGTGTAAGGAGAAAGTGTACGATTAAATATTTGTTGTTAAATCATATTGGCAGTCAGAAGAGATGTCCGTTGGGAAAGTCAAATAAGAGGTACAGATGTTATTTTGAAATACTTATCAAGTAGATAATGATAGATTGGATAAAAAGAGTTTTATAATAATTAATAGGTCCTTGGGAGAGGTATAAATTAATATGGAGATTGTTTAATTAATTAAAACAGGAGAGACAAAGTTTTCAACATTCAAGATGTTTTTTTTAATCCATCACTTCGTTGTGAAACAAAATAATTTTAAATACAACTTCAAAAAACAATTTCTGCATGGAACAACAATTATAAATATAAAAGAAGCTCAATAGTTTTTTTTCTACAAATCATTAGACACATCCGATTGTTTAACAATCTTCTAATAACACATAAATAATAATTGTATTTATTTATTTAAATATTGTATTATTAATGTATTATCAAATTATGATTGCTGAAAAGTTTAAATTAAATCATATATAATGAATTAAATGGATTATTATCATGTTAAAAACAACAAACACGTTTATAGTAATAATTTATCTACCCGTAAAAATGCTATTAATATTTAAGGATATTTAGAAAATTATAATCAATATGGCTATGAAAAAATCCTTACACTAAAACTTAAACGTTTTATGTCATTTGTCAACCTACAACAAATTATATTTTATATCATTTGTCAATCTACAAATAAATTATATATATATATATATATATATATATATATATATATATATATATACTAAATATATATATATATATATATATATATATATATATATATATATATATATATATATATATATATATATATATATATATATATATGTATGTGAAACATATATACTAACTAACATCATGTATGTAATAATATAATAATATGTATATAATATATATGTAATAATAATAATAATAATATGTATGTAATAATAATAATAATAATATATATATATATATATATATATATATAACTTCTTCTTTATATATATATAATAATACATACATATATATATGTATAATATATATAATAATAATAATAATAATAATAATAATAACAATAATATAATAATAATAATAATAATAATAACATATATATAATACTAATATAATAATATATGTAATAATAATAATAATAATATAATAATAATATATATAATAATATATATATATATAATAATATAATAATATATATCTAATAATAATAATAATAATAATAATATATATATATATACCGTGTATAAAAATAATATGTATATATAAATATAATAATATATATGTAATAATAATAATAATAGCTCCAATATATATGTAATAATATGTAATAATAATAATATGTAATATTAATATATATGTAATATAATAACATGTATATATATAATATATATATATATATATATATATATAAATATATATATATATATATATATAATTTATATATAAATGTAATAATAATATAATAATAATAATAATAATATATATATATATGTATATATATATATATAATAATAATATATAATATATATGCGTAATATACATATGTAATAATAATATATGTAATAATAATAATATAATAATAATATAATAATAATAATAATAATAATAATAATAATATATATAATAATAATAATATATATAACTAATATATATAATATGAAATAACAATAACCATATATATATGTAATAATAATATATATATGTGTAATAATAATAATAATATATATATATATATATATGTAATATATAATATCTTTATATATGCTATAACCAACCAACAACAATAATATGGCTTAATATGTATATGTATGTATGTATGTAATATATATATATAATGTGTATAATATATATGTATATGTATAACAAATAATAACCATATATAACAATAATATATCATAATATATAAAAGCCAGATAATATATAATATGGCAACATATATATATGTATAAATATATATAATATAATAATAATAATAATAATAACAACAATATATATATAATAATAATAACTATATATATACATATAATGTATAATAATAGCAATAATATATATATATAATATCTAATATAGCAATAATAATAATATGTAATAATAATAATATATATATAATATATATGTATATATATATGCTTTCTAATAATAATATAATATAACTAATAATAATATATATATGTTTATAATAATAATATATATATATATATATATATATATATATATATATATATATATATATATATATATATATATATATATATATATATATATATATATATAATACAAGTTAAATAGGATTAAATTGATATGACGTGAAATAAAGGAAAAGCACAATCAAACATATCTTTCAAATTTTTTTGACAAAATAATTATAAAGATAATTAAATAATGGAAGTTGTCATCTTGCAGATAACTTTCTTTGTGCAACAGTTTGACCACCCTTGCAATGATAGGAAAAAGATTTGAGACATGATATAGTCACTTTGAGGAAAGTAATTAATGTGACATTCTTTGAAAGATTATAATTAATTGTAAAGTCATGAAAAATTTAATTAATTGAACTTTGGAAACCCTCAGTTTACACCATCCCATTGTTTTGTGGGGAAAGTGATAGAAGTTATATATATATATATATATATATATATATATATATATATGTATATATATAGGTAATAATAATATATATATATATATATATATATATATATATATATATATATATATATATATATGTATATATATTTATATATATATATATATATATATATATATATATATATATATATATATATATATATATATATATATATAACCTAACTATATATATATATATATATATATATATATATATATATATAGTGTGTGTGTAGGTGTGTGTGTGAGGGAATGAGATGTGAGAGGAGTGTGGAAGAAACACTTCAATTATCTGTAAAACATTGGCAGTAATGAAGAGGTGATTGTGAATGTGTGTGGGTTTGATTGGGTCAGAAGGAATAGGTATTTTGGGGATAAGGTCATTAGTAAAGAGGAGGTAATGGGTAGAGCGAGAAAGTTGAAGAATGGTAAAACTGCAGGTATAGATGAAATTACTAGTAAAATGATAAAGAATGGAGGCGAGATAGTGATCGATTGGATTTGGAAGTTGTGCAACAAAGCGTTTATGGAGAGTATAGTTTCGAGGGATTGGAAGAGAGAAGTAAAAGTACCCTTATATAAGGCTAAGGGAGATAAGGCCAACTGTAGGAATTATAAGTGAATTAATTTATTAAGAGTTGTAGGGAAAATATATGCTGGTATTTCGGTCGAAATAGTGCGTCGAGTGCCAGAAGTATTGATTGGTGAAGAACAAGGTGCATTTAGGAGTGGTAGAGGATGTGTGGATCAAATCTTTACATTGCAAAAAATGATTGAGAAAATGGGGGAGAAGAAGAATAAATTGTATTTAGGTTTTATGGATTTGCAACAAGGGTATGATAGGATTAATAGGGAACCTCTATTGCAGGTGTTAGTGATATATTTTGCTAATGGTAGACTTCTGAATGGAATTAAAAGTATGTATGACAATAGTGAAGCGTGTGTAAAAATAAATGGTCGAAAGTAATTAGTTTAATATTAACAGCGGAGTGAGGCAGGGATGTGTAATGTCTCTTTGGTTATTCAATTTGTATATGGATGGTGTTATGAAAGAACAAGAGGTGGGGGTGGCAGGAGATGGTGTTAGAATGATGGAGAATGGAAAAGAGTGGAGGGTGCCCTACCTATTTGCGGATGATTGGTTTTGTGAGGCGAATCTGAAGAGAGTTTGAGAGGATTTGTGAGGAGATTTGACAGGAATGTAAAGTAGGGGTTTTGAAAGAGAAGAGAAGTAGACGTGAATAGGATGAGTTTGGTTGTGAGTGAGGACAGTCAACAGTGTGGGATTATGTTAGATGGGTGACAGCTGAACAGTGTCTGAGGTTCAATATTTAGGATATATGTTGGATGAAATGAGAACAGATGAAGTAGGAAAGTTGTAAATGGCATCAAGGTGACTGGTGCAATTAAATCGTTATTGGATGGAATGTAAAGGGACTAGTCTTGAGTGCGCTAGGGTCTTACATGAGGGGTATGTTGTTTCTGTGTTGTGTATGTTGTTTGAGTGTTATGGTCTGAGATAAGAATTATAGATCTAAAGTACAAAATGTGTCCAGATGGACAATCTTAAGGGAGTGTTAGGTGTGAAGAATTGATAAAATGAGGAATGAACGTACTAGATAGTTGTGTGGTGTGAAGAAAGGGATAAATGAGAAAATAAATGAAGAGGTAGTTGAGATGGTTTGGTTATGTGGAAAGGATGGATGATAGTCGGTTGGTGACGGATTTATAGTGGTGAGTGTGTTGAGAATTGACGAGACGGAAAAAAAAGTGGATTGAGTCAGTAAATTAATGCCTGGAAGAAAGAAATGTGAGTTTGGCTGAGGCGAGAAGGAAGGTGCTGCATAATAGGAGTGAATAGCGGGGTTTTGTGTGATGGGGTATGGTTGGCTGTGGATCACCTGGGCCAAGGGATGAATCATTGACGAGATGCCATAGTGAGGGTCCATGGCGGTCCCTGAAGCTCTAGGCTGGATTTTCTGACTGCGACGAAATCTCACTGTAGGTATAAAGGAGCGGTAAGGCTGGGGGGCTTTCTTTTCGACTGTGTCATATTCTTCTACTAGTACTGTTTCCGGTGCATGTCACGCACCTAACTCTAAAACTTGGGAAAGGATGATGATGATGATATTGATGATGATGATGATGATAATGATGAATATTTATATATATATATATATATATATATATATATATATATATATATATGTATAGAGTATAAATGTCGTAACAATAACTGTAATAATGTATTGATGGTATAATATTGACGCACTCAGAAATAGCATAATATATCTCATAAAAATACGCTATGTATGTAATAATAATATAACATAATATAACATATATATAATATATAACAATAATATAATAATATTCTTCTTCTATATATAACAACAATAATATTGTAATAATAACCAGTAATATATGCTATATATAATAATAATAATAATAGTAATAATAATAATAATAATAATAGCTAACAATAATATATATAATATATAATAATAACATATATATAATAAATATATACTTCATAATAGTAATATAGTAATAATATGCCTATATATAATAACAGCAACAATAACCAACAATAATAACCCGTATATAAATATAATAATAATAATAATAATAATAATAATAATAATATATATAACATATAATAATAATAATAACCAATATATATGGTTCTATTAATAAATCATACGTTTTTCTCCTAACTCATAAGAATTTTGGGTTAATTTTACAACCGTTCAAAAAAATTTTTAAATACATATGACAAAAATTACTAGCTAATAGTAATATATTTAATGGAAGTTGAAGTTTTATAATGTCAACTATTTATTCCTTTTTTATAATATATATATAATAACTTATATATATATATATATATATATATATATATATAACAACTTAATATATATATAACATATATATATATATATATATATATATATACTATATACTCTATATATATAAATATAAAAATATATATATATATACATATATATATATAATATATAACAATAACTATATATATATATATATATATATATGTATATAATAATATATATATATATATATATCACATGGCAATAATATATCATATATACTCATATATACTATACTACTTACTATATATAACATATATTATATATATATAACTTTATATATATATATATATATATATATATATATATATATATATACGTTGTATATATGTTTAAATTCTGCAATATCGCGATATTCTTTCAAAATGGAATTTTCTTCCTTTCTTTTGCACCTCCACGCACATACTCGCAAATACATGAGATCAATCATCTTTCTGTTTCATTCCTTTTCATTTTTTTGTTTTT
The DNA here is from genome assembly GCA_015478945.1 of Trachelipus rathkii. Classification (NCBI taxonomy): domain Eukaryota; kingdom Metazoa; phylum Arthropoda; class Malacostraca; order Isopoda; family Trachelipodidae; genus Trachelipus; species Trachelipus rathkii. The sequence continues at coordinate 3,487 of JABUQX010100652.1, read as the reverse complement.
ATGTTTAAAAACTTACTCTGTACTTTCTGTCATGTTTTGTTCATAATACCATATTGGATTTGAAGCCACGTGCTTTGGAAGCCATATGAAATAAATAGGCTATTTTTTACCAAAAATTGAACTTTCTTAATACAATACAATATAACTGGCCATAATCCTATAATCAACCTACGTAACCTTTTCTTTGTTTAACTTAACCTGGCCTAACCTGGCTTCTTGGCTAACAAGCTAACCTAGCCTGACCTAACCTAAACTATTTAACCTAACTAACCTAACCTAACCTAACCTAACCTAACCTAACCTAACCTAACCTAACCTAACCTAATAACTTAACCTAATAACCTAACCTAACCTAACCTAACCTAACTTAACCATAACGTTACATAACGTAACGTAACCTAAGGTAATCAAATTTTAAATTAAAAATAATGATTTATCTTACCTCGAAAGTAGTTATTGAATTTAACACACTGGTTGACAAATATTTAATTCCTCTTTGTTTTTAATGTAATGTTATTAAATACCAAAAGAAACATAAGTAACAATAACTAAAATATTGAAAAACAATCCTGAAATTTTTTTTTTAGCACCAATTCAGTTAATAATTAATAAAATTGTTTAAAAAAAACTTTAAATATAAAAAAAAAATTAAAAAGAAAAGAATTAAAAATTTATCGAGCTTCACCAAATATTGTAAATATTGAATAACTTATTTTCTCTTTCATAGGGTAAATTTTACTTTTTCATTAAAAAAAAATCACCAAAGAACATAAAAAAAAATTAACATATCTATATATATATATATATATATATATATATATATATATATATATATATATATATATATATATATATATATATATATATATATATATATATATATATATATATATATATATATATATATATACTATATATATATATGTGTGTTGATGTTGTGTGTGTGTATGTGGTTGATAACAATATGTCTGTTCTCACCAATTATTTATCGGTCTTTGCAATAAAGAAGTGACATTGGGCCAGATAAGGTCAAAACACACCACATTTGAAATAGCTCATATTGCGAAGATCGATCATCTTCATTAGATGGAAGGAAGATACCTTGATTGAAATGAAACGGAATAGTTTTTTAGAATATCAGAATTCATAATATCAATTTTTCGGATACTTGAACTTACCTTTCCAGCTAAAGAATTTACGATAAAATTAAATCGTCGACGTATTTTATATTCTTTCATAACGAAAGATTTATTTAACTGAAGACTTAAAGTAAATTGTGGGTCTATGTGCATAAGTTTCTAAGCGGACAAAAACTGTAAAAGAAAATGTTAAAATTTTTAAGGAAGAAATCAATCTTACAAGATCAGTCAAATTCCTTAAGGAAAATGGCAAAAATATAGACAGCCAAAGTTCCGAAGCTTGGAAAACGATTTCCCGACCTCCATAGATCTGCTCGCAACGAAGCAAAACTATTAATAACAGTTTTTTTTTAAATATTAAATGCTTCTGGAAAGAAATCTTTAATATAAATCTTTGTTATATTCTTTCATAACGAAAGATTTATTTAACTGAAGACTTAAAGTAAATTGTGGGTCTATGTGTATAAGTTTCTAAGCGGATTAAAATTGTAAAAGAAAATGTTAAAATTTCTAAGGAAGAAATCAATTTTACAAGATCAGTCAAATTTCTTAAGAAAAATGGCAAAAATATTGACAACCAAAGCTCCAAAGCTTGGAAAACGATTTCCCAACCTCCATAGATCTGCTCGCAACGAAGCAAAACTATTAATAACAGTTTTTTTTAAATATTAAATGCTTCTGGAAAGAAATCTTTAAAATAAATCTTTGCTATATTTTTAAACCAATAAAAAACAATTAAATATAAAATTCTTTCAAAAAAGGTGTTTAACGGTCTCAAATAATGGTACGTATTTATAATGGGAATAATTCCTATTCTAATTGAAAGCCATTATTAATACTAGGCGAAGATCCCATTTGTTAATTTAAAAAAGCTGAGCTAGAGCCTAGGGGTATCAATTGAAGGAAATAGCTGACCATCAAAATCTGGGCGTAAGTGTATTTTAGCTATGTTAATTTTGAGAAAAACTAATTTAATAATAAAGCTCTTTCAAAAGTAAATCTTATATAAGAAAATATAACTAACAGTGCCAATGTGAAGGTGACCTACTTATCAAAGGAAATAACTAACAGGTGCCAATGTGAAGAGAATATACTTATCCGTCATTCTATTATTGCATTTTCTCATAAACCATTTTTGAAAAATTAATAAACGTCGTGTATTATTTGACCAAAATATACATTTATTAAATAACACATTCAAAACCTTAATATATATATATATATATATATATATATATATATATATACATATTATATATATATATATGTATATATATATATATATATATATATATATATATATATATATATACTTCTTATATATATATATATTTATATATGTATATATATATACCGTATATAACTAATATATATATATATATATATATATATATGTATATATATATATATATATATATATATATATTATATATGTATAATAATAATAACAATATATATATATATATATATATATATATATATATAAATCATATATATATATATATGTATATATATAATAATAATATATATATACCAATATATATATACATAATAATAATAACATAATAATAATAATATATATAATAATAATAATAATATATAATATAATAATATATATATAATATATAATATATATATATATATATATATATATAATAATAATAATAATAATATATATATATATATAAATAATAATAATATATATAATAATATGTAATAATAATAATAATAAATATAATATATGTATATATATATATATAATAATAATATATATATATATATATAATAACAATAATAATAACAATAATAATAATAATATCTTTAATATATATATATATATACCGGTTATAATATGGATAATAATAATAATATATATGTAATAATAACAATAATATATGCTGTATATATAATAATAATATAATGTAATAATATATGTAATATAATATAATATAATAATACTTTATATAATATAATAATATATGTAATATGTGTATAAAATAAAACTTATATAATAATAATAATGTAATATATATATATATATAATATATATATATGTATGTATGTAATAAATAATAATAATAATAATAACAATAATATATATATATATATGTAATATACTATGTAATGTAATAATAGTATTGATAATAATAATAATAATAATAATATATATAATAATAATAATAATAATAATAATAATAATAATAATATAATAATAATAATAATAATAATAATAATAATATATATAATAATATAATAATATGTATAATAATATATATATATATCATGTATAATAATAATAATATATATAATAATAATAATATATATAATAATAATAATAATAATATATA
>JABUQX010100651.1:27500-29359 GCA_015478945.1 Trachelipus rathkii | reverse complement strand
CTGCATTGTTGTGTGGGCGTATTTCAGAGGGTTCTTTGGGTGAGCTGTGTATTGTCGATTGTGTGTTTTGTTTGTGAGGCTGTCTGATTGAATGACTGGACAGAGTAGATGGGTGGAATGCAGCCTGGAATACTCCATTGACTTTGCCAACGCTCGTGTACTGTATTTATAGAACCATCCATCCATGAATCTGTGGAATATCACCTCGCTAACTCTCTACCTAACGTTTTATTACTGTCTGAGACCCAGCTAGCCAGGGATTCTTTTTCAAATAAACTTAATATCTCCAACTATAACCTTTTCTATAATTTCAGACTAAATGGTGGAGTCTGTGCCTATATAAACATTAACACTCCTGTAACACGTCTTGAGAATCTTGAATCTCCTAATTTCGATGTTCTGTGGCTTAAAATCTTTCTCCCTACTACTACCATTATCTTGTGTTTCTGCTACTGCTCCCCTAACGGAACAGATTTTCACCTCCTTTTTGAATATCTTACTACTTCTCATGAGACTGTTACTTCTTCCCATCCAAATGCTGAGATCATCTATTTAGGTGATTTCAACGTTCATCACACTGAGTGGTTGGGCTCCTCTCATACTGATGCAGGAGGGGAGGAGGCCAAAACATTCAGTATTCTCAACGATCTGGAACAGTTAATTAAAGAACCTACACACATACCAGATCGTCCTAACCAATTCTTGAACACGCTTGATTTATGTTTCACCACTACTCCTTCTCGATATAAATACACCATTTTCCCTCCTATCGGTAACTCTGACCACAATCTTGTAGCTCTTAATTTTAAAACTTTTTCTCCAGCAGCTCCACCATGCCCCAAACGTACTTTCTGGCACTTTAATCGGGCTAATTGGGGGGCGTTGCGTCGTTTCTTTGCTAACTATGCTTGGAGTGAATCTTGCTTTGACTCGGAGGACGCTTCGGTCACCGCTGAAAAGGTGGGGGCCGTAATCGTTGAGGGTATGAGCGGGTTCATTCCATCTTCAACTAAATCTTTTTCTCCACAAAATCCATGGTTCGATGGGGAATGTTCTCGCTCCATTCAGGAGAGAGACATTGCCTATCGGGCATGGAAAAACTCTCGTTCTCCTATCACTCTTACTAATTTCCATTCTGCTCGGAATCGTTGCAGGGCTATTATTCGACAGGCTAAGCGCGCTTTCACTAAAAGAAAGTGCGACAACCTACTTGGCTCTCCTACTGATAAAAATTTCTGGCCTCTTGCCAAAAACATCTCTAATAACTTTTGTAAATCTGCCTTTCCTCCACTTATTCGCTCTGACGGTTCTGTAGCTAACTCTCCTACTGAAAAGGCTAATCTCTTCGGCCTCCTTTTTTCATCTAATTCTACCCTGGACGATTCCGGCATCCCTCCTCCTGCTTCTTCTCCTCTCAGGTTTCCTATGCCTCTTCCCGTGATTACGCATGATCGGGTGTATGGGATTCTGAGATCTATGAGTGTCAGGAAGGCTAGTGGCCCGGATGGCATTCCTCCCCGTGTTCTGAGGGAGTGTGCTTCCGAGCTGGCCCCTGTCCTCGATCAACTCTACTCTCTATGCCTTAATACTTGTACATTTCCTCAGTGCTGGAAGCGCGCATATGTCCAACCAATCCCGAAAAAGGGCAGCCGCTCTGATCCTTCTAACTATCGTCCTATAGCTCTCACTTGTATTCTATCTAAGATCTTTGAAACTCTTCTTAACTCTCATTTCCTGGATCATCTGGAGTCTCATTCCCTTCTTTCAGATCATCAGTATGGCTTTCGACGCTCGAGGTCAACTGGTGACATACTATCCTATCTTACTGATTTATGGTCTTCTGCCCTTAGGGACTATGG